>JAMKPZ010006827.1:0-16027 GCA_024699675.1 Amphibolis antarctica
AATAGAACATAAAACAATAACTTATATTAACTTGAAAAAAAACTAAATTCTAATGGGCAAATATTGTCTTATGAGTTATAAAGTAAAAACTATATTACCGTGACAAATTAAGTGATGAGATCAGAAGACAAAGGAGCATCTCATTGATGGCTATCGGTATTGAAGAGCATAATTACAATAGTGAATGGATGGTAGAAGTACTAGGTGCCACCATTGAATTTTTATATGGAGATGATAACCTTACATGGGCTCAAATTGATATGGTAATAGAAACTTTGAATATAATTTATGTCATAACACAAGATTGAAAGAACGTGAAGACAATAAAGAAGATGAGGATGAAGTGAACTTTGGAAGAAATTTTTATGATTCTTTGTAATATGAAGAAAGTGAATGAATGATTGTTATTTTGTTGTTATGTTGTTAACTTTGAACATCTTGTTTAATTGTTATGTGTTGACTTTTGTTCTAAGTAAATTTGTAAATTGTGGTCTTTAGATAATGTTGTTGTGCTTGTTAAATTAAATGTGTTATTTCTGAAAATATAATTAAATGCTTTATTTTTGGATATATATATTATGGAAATCTAAATATCTGTTACTTATGAATATATATTTTGGAAATATATTCTGTATATTAACATATATATTCTATGCACAAAATTATAGCTTTATGATATATATATATAGAATAATAATGCAATATATATATATACTAAGGGTGCCTAGGCCCTGCCTAGGTGAGCACATAGACGCTCAGCCATCTTAAGCATGCTTGGCTGATACTTGGTCACCTTACTGGCTTAACAACCATGAATTAAATATATAATTTTCAGGTTTTTCTTTAAAGAACTTTTTATTTTATTTTTTGATGAAATGGTACTGAAATACATCAACCTTACTGACTGATAGATTTTGTTGGTGTTTGTAGATTCAAAAAATGCAAAAGTTGAATCACATTTTCCCTGCATAACTAAAATGGTGGAAAGAACAAAATTTCCACCCCTCAACCCTCGCATACAATCAAAGTCCTCCCACCTACAATCATAGTCCTCCCCTCCCACACAACCAAAGGTAGATCTGACATTGATGGGTTGGACGAAAGAGGAAAAATGTCAAGAAAAAAAATAAAAAAATAAAACAAGAAAATAAAGGGAAATATTTGCCAGAATCCCTCCACTCTCCATATTGTGGTCCGAAATATATCAGCACATGCAAAAAGCACCAATATCATTGTTGCATCACCCAGCTTAACACCATCCAATTGCATCCGTGGAACAAATCCAAAGCTTCCTGTGATTGACCCAGATGCCCATACCTTGCAACTCATACATTCCAATCAACAAGATTGCATTTGGACTTTTATTTCAAATAACTCCTTTGCAAACTCACTCTTCCCACACTCAACACAAGAACCAAACATACGAAAAATATAGATCTATACTTACGATGTAATAAACTACAAAAATAGCTTAAGATCTAGCAAACATACAAAAAAACTACTAGAAACCTACAAAAAAATCAAGAAAAAACTTGAGAAACATAGATCTATACTTACGATGCACAAGGAGGTCGCACGGTGAAGAAGAAAAGAGAGGCTGAAGAGAAGAGAGGAGAAAAGGAGAAGGAGAACAAGCTTCCAGCAGTGAGAAGGGTTTCATGGTGAGCCATCCAGCGAGAAAGCTTGTTGGAGAGGGCGGCAAGACGGTAGAGAGGGCAGTAAGGAGGACGCACGGTGAGACAACAGGAAGGGTTTTTGCAAAAAAGGAGGGCGCACGGGAAGAGGGGGAAGGCGCAAGGTTTTATCCCACCAATGACATTTGTGACGGCTTTTAAAAGCTGTTGCTAATAATAATCATTTGTGACAGCTAAAATATATTAGCTATCACAAACATAATCTTCCATCTTATTAAACTTTGTTGCGACGGCTTTTTGTGATGGCTTTTAAAAGTCATCACAAAAGATTATATTTGTGATGGCCACAATAATATGGCCGTCACAAATAGTGAATTTTCCTATAGTGAGTGGTGTTCTATTCTCATTTAGCATAATTCTGGTCACTTCTTGAAGTAATCTGTTTCTTATCTTCTACTACCCCATTTTGTGAAGGAGCTCTAGGAAATGAATACCTATGATCTATGCCCAACTCTTCACAAAACGTGTCAATTTGATTATTATCAAATTCTATTCCATGATCACTCCTAAGTTTTTGAATTTTAACATTTTTCTCATTTTGTACTTTATTACAAAATACTTTAAATGTTTCAAAAACTTCAGTCTTATGTGCTAGAAAGTATACCTAAATAAATCTAGAATAGTCATCAACTAGTACATAAGCATAATGTTTACCTCCTAGACTGGTTGTTCTAGTTGGTCCAAATAAGTCCATGTGTACTAATTCTAAGACTCCTTTCCTTGCTATTTCATTTAATGATTTAAAGGATGTTTTACGTTGTTTACCTAATTGACATGCTTTGCACATAAACTCATTTGAGTATTTAATGCTAGGTAAACCCCTAACTAGATCTTTTCTAGATAATTTTTCTAATAATTTTATATTTGAGTGTCCTAACCTTCTATGCCATAGTTGAATTTCATCTAACTTTGTAATCAAATAGGCATTGACATTTATAATGTCATAAGGCAAATTTAGAACACAAATTGAACCTTTCTTATTTGCAATGAATAGTACTTAATTTGGATCCCTATCTATTATTTGACACAAGTTATTTTAAAATATTACTCTGTAGACTTGCATCAAAACATGAACACTCAATAAATTGAAGCCTAAATTTTAACAAGTAAAACATTATTTATAAAGCAATTTTCAGTTACCTTCACCTTGCCAGATCTAAGGATTTTGGTTTTGCTTTTATTCCAAAAGGTAACATGTCCATTCTTTGTCTTGGTAATGTTAGTAAGTAATGCCTTATTTCCTATCATGTGGCTAGATGCCCCACTATCTATTATTCATTTTGATCTGTTCACCTACAAAACAGTTTCAAAAAGAAATTTTATTTCTTGGAACCCATTCTTGAGTGGGTCTAAGAATATTGGAGGGAGAGTTAGTCTTAATAGATTTAATAACATTTTTACTTTTGGAGTTCTTACCATTAAGCCCAAGATTTTTCTTTTTAATATTATTTTTCAACTCATATGTTTTCTGATCATTATTGGTATTCAATTCATCACAATCAGAAATTTTCTTTACGTTATCTATGTGGTTGAAATTATTGTTTCTAGATCTATTGGTGTACTTAGGTACATCTTTACTTTTCTTACACCATTGATCTATCTTAAGATTTGCAGTTAGTAGATTCCCTTTAAGATTTAGATTTTCAGATTTTAACATCCAGATTTCATCTTCAGATGTCTTTTTCAACTCATTTAAGGAATTAATACGAGCATTTAAATCCTCTACTTGTAATTGCAGATCTTTTATTTTAGAAACATATGTTGAAGTATTTAAACTAACATCTTCAGAATTTGTCTTTTTATTTACAGTGGATGAGTTATTAACCTACACATATTTATCACCCTTTTTAACAACACAAAGAATAACATTTTTATCTTTTTGTTTAGTACTTAGGACAAAAGCATTATCCTTACCAGTACTAACATGTCATCCATAATTTTCAGAAGATGTAGTATTTTTACCAATACCATGCTTGTCAACATTAAATGTGTTTCTTTGAAGTTCATTATTAATTGATTGACTATCATTCCATTTGCTTAAGATGGCACTTTCTTCACATAACTTAAGCTTTAATGTACTAATTTCAGAATTTAAATCCTTAACAATCAAATTCAATTTATCAATTTTAGAGTTTAATTTCTTTTTATTAGCACTAATTTTTTCAAGATCATCATACAAGTCCTCAATTAATCTATATTTTGAAATATCCTCAACTTGCTTATGATTCTCTTCTTTAAATTTATCTATAGTAGTACTTAAGAACTCTAGATTCAGATTCTTCTAGCAATTTCCTAGTATTTTTATCTTCTAATTTTAACTTTTTATACTTCTTTTCTAGTTTATTATGTTTAAATAATAGTTTATCAAAATTTTCATAACTAGCATCAGAGTCAGAAGATACCTCACTGTTATCAACCATGAAGCACACATTTGCTAGATTCTTTGTTTCTAAATCTGTACTTGGTGAGGATTCATTCTTTGATGTTGAATCCTTCTGTTTGTCACTTTGTGAAGAAGATGAATCATCTCATGTCACTTTCAAAGCTTTTCTTTATTTAAACCTCTTCCTCTTATCTCCTTTAAAGTCATTCCTTTTATTCTTGTCAAGAGGATAGTCCATCTAAAAGTGGCTTGCTTTATTGCATTTATAGCAAATGATCTTCTCAATTTGAGAGGATCTCTTCTCCACCTCTTTGGATTGCTTTGTTGACTTTTGATTCCTACATTTCTTCAACAAGTTTTTAAACTTTCTGATCAACAAAAGTAGATATTCATCAGAATCACTTAAGGCTTTTGAGTCTATATCAACCTCAAAAGTCAGATCCTTTCTGGCATTTTTACCTTTTGGATCTAAATGCTGAACTTCATAGGCAATTAGATTTCTAATAAGATCATCCAGATAATAAACATTTAAGTCATTTGACTCTTCAATAGATGTAGTCTTTTGAGCCCAAATTTTAGTAAGAGACCTAAGGAATTTTTTGACTAATTCTTTTTCTTTGAAATTCTTGCCAAGTCCTTTTAAAGAATTTATAATCTCAAGAAATTGAGAAAACATGTCAGAAATACATTCATTTTCGTGCATTTTAAACAGCTCATATTTATGTACTAACATATTGATTTTAGACTCTTTAACTTGGTTAGTACCTTCATTGGCAACTTCTAATGCATGTCATACCTCATGTGCAGTTTTATAAGCTGAAACTTTATTAAAGTAATCATGAGATAAAGCACAAAACAGAATATTAAGCCCTTTAACATTAAGTGTCATTTTCTCCTTTTCATCATAAGTCCATGTGTCAAATGGAGAAATAATTAATACCATAGGATTGCTAATTATGTGTCAAAGTTCAAAGTCAACTGACTGAAAGAAAACTTACATTCTATATTTCCAGTAGCCATAATTACTACCATCAAATATAAGAGAACGAGCGAGAGGCTGTCCTTTAGTCATGGCTATAACATTGTTTGAAGAGTTATTTGTCATTTTATTTCAGTCAATAAAATAATGAAAGGTAGTTTATACTGAAATAAACTGTGGTGAAATCCTAAACAACAATAAAGAATTAAAAATAAGCTCTGATACCAATTGTAGGATCATTTTAATAGATTTTAGGATCACAAGAGGGGGGTTGAATTGTGTCTTTAGAATAATTAAACTCTAATGGATAACAAGAACACAACCACACAAAATTTTTAAGAAAATCTCAATTTTATTCAATGAAATTTATTACAACATTTAAGCACAAATCCCTTCTTGAGGATTCAAATAAAACTTTTAGATTCAATCAAGAAGAGTAAGAGGAAACGATTTTGCTTCACAAATAAAGCAAGTTTTTCACAAAGCTCAAATCCGATTTCCCTCTTTACAACTCTTCAAACTATTTAGCACAACTCTTACTTGAACAACAATCTTGAATCTTCACCTTCGATCTTGAACCTCGAACTAACTTCAATCTGAAGCTTTGAACCTTGAATGTCTTCTTCGAGTTGAACTTGATCTTGAACTTGAGTTGGAACTATGTCTCTAAAATACACTTCATGTCTATCTATCATTGTTGTGTATGTTGTATCGTATGTTGTATCAGTTGAGTTTTCAAGTGTATTTATAGAGTGAAATACACTTCATCATGTCCACTATGTCAACTATATCCACGAAAACTCTTAAATATGTCTTTGAAATATTCAATAACTTCTTATTCATCCCACATTCATACAAAGCATGTGCTCTATTTTTGTAACTTTTCTTTTACTTTTCTGAATTATTCTATAATATCAACGACCCAATCATTCTTCTTTGAAATCTTCAAAGTCCATGATTGCATCCACATTTTACTTGTAAAAGATCAACCATGTCCCTGCACAATCGCTTAAGAACGATTCAAATATAAAACGTTGAAATATTCAATCGTGAATTCCATTTATTTAGTTTTAGGTTTTTAACATTAAATTTCCAAAGATATTCAAACTTTTAACCTTAAAATGCCAAACAACTATTCATGTTTCCTAAAACTGAATCTCACGTGTTTAACTTAAAAACTCATGTGCCTCACTAAAACGTCGAAGCCTATGTCATCTATTGCTTAACAGTTTCAGTCTTTTAGTGTTAAAACACCTATCACTATTCATATCACGTGCACTTTAAAACACCTATCACTATTCATATCACGAGCACTTTAAAACACACACACCTGACTTAAGAAATTATGTGCTAATGTTAAAACGCCAATACACTATTCATCAGTTTCCAAATGAGTTCGATCTTTAAACATTAAAATGCCGATTCTCTTATTATGTGTGAACTTAAAATTTCACGTAACATTCCATCGTTAATTTATGAACTATAGTCATATCTAACACTTATTTAAATAACACTATATCCCATCAAATATCAAACTAAAGTGTTTAAAAAATAAATATACTTAATCTAATAAATTAAACACTTAACAAATATTGAAAATACAAGTGTTAAAGAATTAAACATTAAGTACTATAATATTTCTAGATAATTCCAATTTTGTCTAAAAATATTATAAGTAGATAATTAACAAATATATTTACGAATTTAAATATCCATCAAATATTATTTAAATATTAATTAACCATTCATCATCAAAACATAATACTCAACAATACGTACTGTGAGAGATGGTACGTTTAGGCCCTACGTTCCACATTTTGGCTAAATGTTACGCACAGACATAATGTTTAGGTGTTGCCCAAGACTAAATAAATAAAATAATATTATAAATCACTATCCAAATAAGGCAACAAACTTATTATGTTGCCTAAAGGCTCAGACAACAGACTTCATTATCTAAAGGCTTAGACAATGGAATAAGTTTGTTGTCTAACCTAAAGAATAAAAAAATTGAAATATATTAATACTATACAGGTGAGGCAATGAACTTACTCCATTGCATGAAGGCTTAGACAATGGACTTTGTTGTCTAAAGGCTTAGGCAACAGACTTAGTCCATTGTCTAACCAACAGAAAATAAAGAATGACTAGAAAACGCAAAAACATCAACTCATCTTCTTCCTTAGCTTCACTTGGCCTTTGTGTGTATATTTGAAGATATCAAACACTTATAAATAGGTCATCTTGCTAAATCATTAGAAGATGAGCAAAAGAATGCTAAGTTAGATGTTAATCAAATGTTCATACAAAAATATCAAAGAATGCAACCATGCAGAAAATAGAATTAACTGCTAGTAAAACAAAGTTAGTTGTTAATAAACCCAGAAAATAGGGGTTAGCTGTTATTCAAACAAATAAATTAGTAACTGTTAGTAGTCAATAAGTTAATGTATGTTAGAGTGAACCCAACAAAACATATGTGTGCAAAAACCCAACATTCAACAATGAAGCAAAACAGAAATTGTACAAAAACAAAAGATTAATAGACACATGTACAAAAATACATTATTAACAAAGTAATACCAAAGTTGTGATACATGCAGTTGTATAAAAACATAGTTTTGGCCTCCTCTTAGTATCGAATACACCTTATACCTTACAATTTCTCTATTCCCATCTCGTTCAGCACTTAGACCCAATCAGTTGAGATGCTGCATGCCTTCTCCTAATAGTCTTTTGGGTTGTCACCCCATCAGAATAACTAGGGATGGATGGATCAATTGTCGGAGCACCCAAGCATAGAACACCTAACACCTTCCTCGGATTGTCCTCCTTGAATAGTGGCTTGGAATAGGGGATCGATCTAATCCATCAACCGTAGGGGGTAAGCAAAGGAATGTGAGCCTCTCGGTCTAAGCCACTCTCCAAACTACCTTGTTTCCAATCCTACGCTAGGTGGGAGCCGAGTTGAGCCTTGCAACACTAGACGAAGGTGGAAGCACTATGGTTGGTATGACAGCTGCTAGGGTTCAAAAACCAAGAAGGAGACTCATTTGAATGAATCCCTATGTATCTTTTTATAAGCCAATCATGGGCAGGAATGTTCATGAAGGATTCTTCTAATGGAAAATGTGATTCTGCAATCCTAAAATCACACGTTAAAATTAATAGAATATAAAACTTCCTAAAATAATCCAATGAGGCCATAATGTTTAGCTAAATGTTACGGCCATTTGTAAGGTTTAGGCTGAACCTTACAATGGTGTTGTGTCTAATATTGTCTCAAAAATTAATTTCCAAAATAAGAGGCAAATTTGTGCATTTATATCCTAATTTAACTCATAGCTCGTGCAACTCAATAAAATTATAATTAACATGTATTTAAATTAATAATACATAATAATTTCCGATTAAAGCTTAATGTGCATGAATTAATAATATGAAAATGCACAAATTATGTCTCTACAATTCACCCCCTCTCTAGTGAAGCCATTCGATCCTAACAATTCAGAGTAAGGAGGTTCAAAACTTTCGAACCTATGCAAAATCTTTTGAAGGTATTGAAAATAAAGAAAGAGGAAGGAATTCAGACTAAGGATGTTCGGAACTTCTGAACCTATGCTAAATCTTTCGAAGGTATTAGAAGTAAAGAAAGAGGAAGGAATTTAGACTAAGGAGGTTTAGAATTTTTGAGCCTATGTTGAATCTTCCAAAGGTATTAAAAGTAAAGAAAGAGGAAAGAATTCAGACTAGGGGGGTTCAGAACTTCCAAACCTATGCTAAATCTTCTGAAAGTATTAAAAGTAAAGAAAGATAAAGGAATTCAAACTAAGGAGGTTTAGAACTTTCGAACCTATGTTGAATCTTCTGAAGGTATTAAAAGTAAAGTAAGAGGAAGGAATTCAAACTGAGGTTCAAATGTTCTGGACCTATGTTGAATCTTTTGAAGGAATTGAAAATAAGAAAATCAACCCTAAGGGGTCCAGAAGTTCCTACACTAAGGCAGAGACTTTCGAAGGGCTGGAAATGGCTAAGGACCAACCTATGGAAGCTCTGAAATTCCAAACCAAGACGGAGAAAGGGTTTAGGTTCAGCATTTCAATGTCTAGAAGTTCTTGAAGCAAGGCAAAAACTTCTAGGGATGCTGAAAATGACTGCTAAAATTTTGTGTATGGTTATTTAAGTCTGGAACATATGTTGAAGTGTTGAACTAAGTGGTTTGATCTTAGTTTAACCTGAATACTAGCAAAGTTAAGACATATGCATGGAAAGCTATACCAAAACAAGCAAATTAAAGTGTGAAAATGAGATGATGCACATGGGATATGCATAAAAATGGGGGCCAATAGATATCCATTGACATGATGACACCTGTAAGAAGTACATGGACATGTGATCCTAATAGCACAACATTTGGATTACCTAGGAAGAGAAAATGGTGACCTATCATCTTCTCAAGATGTGACCTCTAAGCTTCCACATGCAAAACAGTCACAGGCATGCAAGCAACGTTACGTATCCTAGAGAAGATGAGGTTAGCCATGCATAAATAGTTTCAAGGTGGACCAAAAAGGACACACATACGAGCCTAGGAACCCCCTAAGCTTTCGAGAAGGAATGATCTGCTGAAGGCTTGAGCTTGAGACTAAAGCTTGCCCGATAGTTTGCAACCTCTCCAAACCACTTGACCCCAATTTCAAGAATAGGTATGTTGCAAGACTAAGGACTAAGGTAAAGGATCAACATGAATCCTTGCTAGATCTAAAATCTCTTACTTCAGTTCAAATGTTCATAGACATGAATCCTTGTCACATCTACTTTCATGTTTCCTCTCCATCGAAGGGGACTTGCATGAATCTTTGCAAGGAGGATCCAATATTTGGACATATTGTTTTCAAGTGTTATCACATACATTGATTTTGATCAACAATTTCCTCATCCTTGCATGGGTCCTTGTAAGAGGACATGGCCCAACATGTATCCTTGTTGTTAGTTGATTTAACAATCGCAAGACATTTCCATGAGATTTTATCTTCCCTATAGATACCGCTACATGCTAGCACTCCAAGACCTTGCCTCTTTGATGGCCTAAACATGGTTGAGGTGCCTAACAATTTTCTCACCCATACCCAAAATGCTTACATGGGGTTTCTATTGCAAACCATCTTTATTTTGATTTTTATTGAAGGTGTACCCTCCTTCAACCTAACTTTTCTAATTTTTCCCATAAATTAGGTGGTGACTCTATTTTTATGCTTTCTTCCCATGATTGCCATTGGCTCTGTAGCCAAAAAATAACAATACAATAGATTACCACCTATTAAATCATTTGAGAGACCAACAAATTAGACATATAAGGTGTCTAACCCTGTCACTATGCATACCTGAAAAGCTTATTCCAAACTCTTACTTAGGCCCCAATGGGTCTTATCCCTTAAACACGATGTCACATGCAAGTAAACATGCATTATATAAATTTTCATAGTTTAACCTTCATTAGACTAGGTGACAACTCCTCCTTAATCCCAAAGGCTCGTACACCCTAATCAAGTCCACTTGAGCCTAAAGGCCCCTTTCATCCTCTTTAAGACCTTGACTTCAATGTAGTATATTGTAAGGAAAAAGCCAACCTACTCTATGACACAAGAAAATCACGTTAAACATTAAGGGCCCATTAGTGCCTAATGAAAATGTGGAAATGGAAATGGAAAGGAAAATCGAAAATGGAAATGGAAAGTGCAAATGGAAATCAAAAAATAGAGAGCATTAGTGTCTGACAAAAAATGAAACAAAAATTAAATTTCTATAAATCTATTAATATAACAAAGTTCTTACATAACTTCTAATTGTAGTCAATAAAACAATGAATTAAACATTTCTTCCATCCTGCATAGATATAGCAATATCTTCACGCATTTTATCTACTATTTTTTTGTGTTGCTCTTGACTTAGTCCTATAATAGTGTTTATTCAGGATCTTCTTCAACAAGTTGTCTATTTGTCTCAACATCCATGTCTCAATATCATTTGATTTTCCACCTCCTTCATTAAGCTGTTCACTAAGAATTTCTAAAATAAGTTCATCAGCTTTTGCATTCCAACTTGTATAGCATCTTCCTCCAACCTTTTGCAATGAACTAGTCATACTTCAATCCAAACTAATAATGACAAATATTAATTGTATATCTCAATAAATAATTTTGGTTCATTATCTCCTAAAAAAAATTAACTATTGATAAAATAGCATTAATAAAACCATAATTGTTAATAAAAACAATTCATAACATAATATACATCATAACATGATAGACTTGCAAACAATGTACAAATTTCAAACATTATCAAAAATCAAAACATGTATTATAAATAATAATCAAAGCAATATGTATTAAAAAAATCAAAAGAGTCCATAATCAAAATAATGCTTAATCAAGAATCAACAAAACAAGTTTACCGACATGTGCAAACAAGGCGACATGGAGCAGTAGAGGGGTGAAGGGCCGAAGGGGCGCGATACAGGCAAGAGGGGCAACATGGGCAAGCACAAAGGATGGCGATGGGAGAAGAAATTCTGAGTTTCTCAAGAGTTAAAGTAGGAAATGAGGAAAATTCATTTCTTTATATACTAATTTGTCATACGAAAATCAAGAAATTAATGCCAAAAAATTTAAAACCTAACTTTTGTTTCCAAATTTCCATCAGGCACAAATCCCTCCTAATTTGCAAATTGATGTTCCTCTTCTTAGGAAACTATTCAATGATAACAATGCTACAATACATATTTCATCTAATCCAATTTTTCATGAATAAATGAGGCATATATTAAAGTTGATTGTTATGTCAAGGAAAAGGTCCAAACAAGAACGAATAAGTACATTACATCAAACGAGAACAATAGCCAACAATTATTTTACAAAAAGAATCAAAATATCTTTCCGGTTACAGAGTTGGAAAACATCAAAATATCTTTACCAATTAAGTTAGTAAAGATATTTAAAACATTTGCACACCAGGTTGGAGTGTTTGGTAAGTTAAAGTTAGTTCACAAAAGTTTGTTGTGTTAGTTTTCTAAATAGTTTGTTGTACATTTTTGATTATGGAAGTTTATTTCTGTTTACTGTTGCAGAGTTGAATAATCCATCTATATATAGGTTGTAATCTCTTTAATGTTCGTCTCACCGTTGCCCTTGTTTTTGCTCTGCTTGACACCCCCTTCAAAAAAACAAGTGAATTTTGCACACCAGAGAACTTGGAAACTGAGCATGTCCGGATATCTTCCGAAACATTTAATAGGATATTGAGAAAAATAGAGTTGTTTGTTTCTGACGAGCAAAGCAACAATGCACCAACTACAAGAAGGAATTATTGAGAGGAAGCAACAAAACAAAAGTATCCCACAATGCAGTAGAATCCCACCATTCTTCCTAATAACCAACCATTCACGATCCATCAGTACCTAAAGAGAAGAAATTATCTTTAACTTTCCTTCAAAATCCAGAAGTACCCATTGTAAAAAATTGACGAATCTACTTCTGTTGTCATTTAACTCCTCGGAAAGCGCAGATCATCTGCACAAAAGTTGGAAGCACACATTTTTATTACTTCTAAATAAATATGCACAGCTTCGTGACAAGTATGCTCAATAGCCATGCATCCACCACGAACATCTTTTTCCTTAACCGAAGCAAAAAAGTGAGATAAAAACAACTTGAAGGGAAGGTAACTTTAGAGGAGACCAAAACAGGAGGAAATACATGAGTTGGTTAGATTATAGCATTTTAGCAATAAAAAAAGATAGTAAATGAAAACAACATTCATATCAACTTCAGTGCACATATATGGGGAGGTTGAATTCTCTTTCTCAAATCAGATTAAAGAAATTTTATTATCTATAATATCTAATTAATTATTTACTGAAAAAAGCTTGTCCATAGGCACTATTTTTTTTAAAGCTTGTCCATAGAGAAGAAATTATCTATCAGATTAATATTATTTTTTAATTAAATATAAATTTTTCTAAATTTTCATAAAGTACACAAATGTTCTAATAAAATTTTCCATTTTCAGAATTTTAAGAGGGATTTGTACCCCTTGAAAATCAATGAAAAGGAAAATCTAAAAAAAAATTCATTGTTGAAATTTTAAAAATTTAGAATATTTTTATTTTTTTTTAAATTAAATATAAATTTTCCTAAATTTTTATAAGGTACATAAATGGTCTCATAAATTTTTCATTTCCAGATTTTTAACATTTACCAATGAAAAAAATTTTAAATTTTCTTTTTCATTAATTTCTAAGAGACACAAATCCTCTTCAACAATGAAAATTTTCTTTTTCAGAAATTTTTTTCATTGATTTACAGAAAACACAAACCACCATTTTAGTAACAAATCAAACGGCCTATGACTGGAATTGTATTTTGCTATGAATCTTAGCTTTTTGTACACTAATCTCTCCTACATAAATGACTTTCAAGTACACACTCAACATCAGAGACAAAAGGAAGATTGTTAAGTAACTATGACAAGATGTTTATGTTGAAGGTTAAGACAAACTTAAGTCACAATCCTAAATTGCTCGCTTATGATAAAAGCTAAGATGGGTGGAGCCACCACTTGAATGGTTGTGTAATGCTATGAATAAGCTAATAAAGTGTTTTGTTTTCACTATTAATTAAAACATTTAGTGTAGTAGCAATACCTAATCTTGAAAACCTCATGATATAAAACTACATTCCCCACATTATTTAAATCCAATCAATTGTGCACATTTTAATCATTCAAAAATAATTTGAAAAATATAAATCTTAACAATTAGTATCAAAATAAAGTTGATTTTTAATAAAATTTAACCATCTTTGATCATGGCTTCATTGCAACATATCTTATGTTATGAAGAGTTAAAGCATACATTGGCTACCCTTCTTTAATGAATTCAATTATTCATGTTAGAAGCATATGGATGATGGTATTCTTAAAATCAGTGAATTTTGATATGTAGGACATTGTTGTCAATGAATTTGAACCTTCCTCTAAACCCTATAAGAATTGGAATGAATCCAAGAAAAGGATGGTTGAATTAGATGCCAAGGAACTTAACAGTTTATTTCGTGCACTTAGTGTTGCAAATTAATTTAATAAAGTCTCTACTTGTACTATTACATTTCAGGCATGATATTCATTAGAGGTAACTCATGAAGAAATCAACTAAGTAAAGGAGACAAAATTTAACATGTTAGTTACAAAATATGAAATGTTCAAGCTGAATTCATTTAAATCTATTGGTGAGATTTTTTCAGAATTTTAGATATCACTAATACACTGAAATCTCATGGAAAAAAATTTTCTCAATAAAAACATGTAAGAAAAATTCTAATATCATTCATTTCTGATTGATAAAAGAAAACCACTGCAATTGAAGAAATCAAAGATCTATTTATTTACACACTTGAAGAGTTAATGAGAAACTTCACTACTTTTATGCTACAGGAGATCTGTAAAGTGAACTTTTTGATAAATAGGCAAATAGAAAATAGCTTCATTTCAAGATAAAGAATTTGCAAAAGGAAAATAGTCTATTAAAAGCCAAAAATGCAGACCTAAACTTGATATGTGAGAAATTTACTAATGGAAAGGAAAATCTTAACAAATTGATCTCCTTCCAAAGAGTTTCAAGTGCCAGACAGGTCTTAGTTACACCTATAGGAAAATTCCTTATGCAGATGACTTTATTAGAGCTATTTCAAAAGAGAAATTTGTGTTTATAAAGAAAAATAAAAATAAAAATAATCATTTCTAGATGCCTAAAGAAAATTGATTTTTTATTTCAAAAGACTAATTCCTCTATACTCAAGTAATGTAGGTACAAAAATCTATACTTATAGTATGTTTTGCAAGTTAAACAAAAGAAATAAAGATGGATTTTGGATGGTAGATGCTCAAAACATGACAGGGGACTATTTTCTGTTAAATTCAATTAAAGCTAATGAATTCAAAAAAAATTTGGTAACTTTCTTTAAGATCACTCCTCTACTTCTGCTAAGTCTCCGATCTGATGGGGAAAGGTGGCATTGCCGATGAAGGAGGGTGAGCTTGGTATTTGCAACTTGGGCGATGTCATGTTGGCTTTTCGAGCAAGGACGACATGGAGTGTGCAACATGGAGAAGGTTTGTGGGTTGATTATATTTTTAAAGCATATGGTGATATTGTTTTCCCTCGTGAAGGTGCTTCTACGATGTGGCAGAACCTCCATGATGCATGGCCCCAACTTGCCTATCACATGAGATGGATCGAGGGCACTATGGGAACCTCAGTCCTTGGAGTGAGTGGAGACCAAACAATCCTTAAATTGCTTCTTGTAGCTTGGCAGCTCTCAAATGCCTTGACATGTCCATACTTAAGGATGACTTGCTGATCGATATCTTCTTTAAGTAGTGTCAGGATCTTCATCTTGTCACTGAAGGTAAGGACAAGTTTTTGTGGGAGCCTAGACGTGTGATGGTTTGTTCACGACATATAATGTGTGGAAGTTCTTGTGGTCGAGGGGTCATTCTTTAGGGTGGAACAAAGGTTTATGACAACCCTATATTCCCACCAAAGTTTCTTTCTTCTTGTAGAAGTGGCATTAGGAGATTTTGCCTACTGATGCCCATTATAAAAGAAAGGGTTTTTCCCTTGCTTCCATGTGTGCATGTTATAAAATCATTAAATGAGAAGTCTCATCAAAGCATCTTTCCTTTAAAGGTGAGTGGACTGTGTTTTTCTGTTTTTGGATTTCCTTCTCTTATTGCAAGTAGATGGTGATAAACTATGGAGAAGATGGGTGGAGCATAGTTTGGATTTCTACGATAAATATGACACTAAAAGGTTTCATAAGTTCTTAGCTACCACATCCTTTTAGGAGTTGTGGAAAGCACAGTGCAAGGTCATCATGGACAGTGCCTTCATAGGTTTTGGGGACAAAAAAAAAA
>JAMKPZ010006828.1:0-12349 GCA_024699675.1 Amphibolis antarctica
GTTACAGGCCTTGACAACACCCATTTCGGCACGAAAGGCGCTATTTTCACGAGTTACGGGACGAATCGGAAAACACAAGAAACCGCACTCGACAGCGAACAATAGGAAGGGGGACGGCGGGGAGGGGGGGGGGTGTATGTACCTCGCAGAGCTGGCCGAGGACGGAGTCGAAGTTCGAGGCATCGCAGGTCTCGAGCAGGTACCGGATCTGGTCCGCCGCCACAGAGGAGAATGGAAGTAGCATCGTCGGTAGGGGGCGGCAGTGCAACCGACCGAGCGTCCCTAGGGTTCGCAGGAGCGCCAGAGGCGAAGGAAGGAGAAGGTTTTCTGCGGTCACGGCGGGGGGGATGGGAGCGAGAGAAATGCGCCGAGATCTCGTAACAACCAGACCCGCTAAAATTATTTAGGTATATATGGCGGTTTCTGTCTTTTTCGTTTTCTTTTTTTTTATAATGATAATTATCTTAAATTTAATAATTCATTCGGCGATAATTTTTTTACATTTTAAAAATAAAATAAAATTAAAGTTAAAATTAATTTTATAAATAAAATTAAAATTATATTATAATTTAAATAATAAAAATTTATACATTAAAATTTATGTAATAATATGATATTTGAAATAATTTTAGGAGTTACAAGAAGATAAAAATAAACAAAACTTTAAAGTTTTATTTGATACCAATCTTTTAATTTTAACTTTTATTTTACATAAATTTTTATATATTATTATCACCATATAAATCCTTATATATCATTTTTTATCTCACAATTAGCTCAATTCTAACTATCTTGTAACAAGAATTAACTTCCAACTTTTTATGAAACTAAAACATTTCGTTACCAAATGCACTCTTAATTTAATTCAACATCTCATCTTTTATGATTAATAAATGAGTATTTGTACATTTAAAAAGAATAAAAACTCATAAAAATTCACGTTTTATTGATACTTTTTGTAAAATATTTATATATACGAAAAATGAGGAAAAAATATATTCCCATCCTTTCTTAGGAGTGATTGTATTTTCTAAAAATTAATGTAAAAAAAATTATAAATTTTTTTATTATTAAAAATCTAAAAATAAAAAAATTTATAAGATCATTTATATACTTTATGAAAATTTAAAAAAATTTATATTTAATTTTAAAAAAATAAAAATATTCTAAATTTTTAACATTTTAACAATAAAAAATTTTAAAATTTCCTTTTTACTAATTTCTAAGAGATACATACTAACAAAGGTTTGTGCATACATTGAAAATCAAGAAATTTTTTCTAATTTTCAACCATTTGTGTAAATTGAAATTTTCAAAAAAAATTGAAAAAATTCTGATAATATAAAAAAATTATTTTCCTCATTTACCTCCTTTCCTTCGAAAATTTTCACCTATCCCCAAAAAAATTGTTCCCAAATGCACGCACCCTAAGACTTAATTTAGAATGAGATTTACAAAAAAATTTACTATACCGAATATATATTTTATCATAATAAAAATAAAAAATTTCACTGTTAAAAGAAAAACTAAAAAGAGATTTTTATACCTCAAGAATTATGTAACCTAAATAATCGTAAACTTCTGCCTCTACTAACATGCAAACTTTATCAAACAAAGCCTAAGTTAATAAACCTAATCATGCCAACAAATTTTCAAGTCTTACTAGATCATCATGCTCACATCATCTAGCACGAAGACACAAGTCATTTCTTTATGGTAATTGAAAAGAAAAATAGCAATTTGCTTGCAAAAAATGCTGCTAGTAAGACCGAAGCACAAATGTTTCCTCGTGCAACCGAAGTAGTAGAAATCGCATCACATGGGTGTCTCGAACCAAAATCACCTTGGCACTGCCAATCCAATCTCTGATGCAAAAAAGGGAATTGAACAATCATATTAGAGGAAATCCGGTTTAGCAATTAGCAAAAAATAGGGCAAATTAAGCATTCAAGTTCTAAGTTAAGACATTGAAGTTCTAAGTTAAGACATTAATACAGAAAACAAGTCAAGCATTGAATGATGGCGTCATATAATGCAATGACTATGGTCTCGTTTATTTTCTTAACTCCAGCTTCAGCTGCAGTTCTGCACAAACTCTTGTATATTATCATTATCGTATAAATTCTCATATACAAATTTTTACCTCATAATTTACTATACAACTCTAACATCATTTGCAAAATTATCTTTAACTTAAACTCTTCACGGTCATTAAAGCTGAAGTTGATAAACAAATGAACCCTAAAAGCATCAGATAAATTGATTCCTTCTCAAGGTTAAATTAAAGAAAAAAAAGACATGAAAAATCCAATGCCAACTTTATGTTAAATTTGGAGGCTTAAGAATGTTGTCACATGATGATGAATGCCTAATGGGGAAAATGTGTCACTCTGCATGCAGTGTCCTACCTTTTTAAGAAACAAGAAACTGATAAGGCATCACTCACGTACCATCAATTCCATCTGGGAAAATGACAAATAGTGTTACGTAATTTATCAATGTAAGAGATGTATCTATAAAGATCCATAGTACTAGGACAACTAAACATCCAGCTTTGATTCATAACATTCATGAAGAAGACAAACGGATTCAAATTGTCAAAAACATATAAGATCCTCCAGGTGCTATGCAAAGCCAAATCACCTATATGTTCTTTATACTATAAAAAAAGGAAGAATGCTACTTACTACCAGATCAAGAATTGAATTTCACTCTTTTCTGCACCAAATACAGAATCCTAGTTTATTGACGTCATCTATGTTAATCTTATAAGAAAGTTCCCATTTTGGAGATCTTTTGATGAGTTCATTAACATGGTAATGGAGAATAACTGAATAAGTAATCCTTTGACAGAAATATACTGATGTGACTGCTCAAGAAAATATTGATGTCAAGCATAAAGCTGTAAATGAACCATACAGATTGGAGACGTTATGATAACTTGTTAACAATTAGAATTATGTGCAGCAACTAGCGAGAAGATAGACTCCAACTCTAATATATCCAACAAATTAGCATACAAGTGAATAAAAGAAACAAATAGAAAATTACATGGCACAACATATTTGAGAATGCAGCAAAAATAAGTACAGTTTGTTTCCACTATTATCATGTTTGATCAATCTTTTAATATGTTCTCGAGGAAAACCCTGTTTGATATATTTTGATCAAGCAACATATGTTTTGTTAGGCATCTGTGCAGCCAGACATCAAAAAAGGGATGTAGTATGCTGATAAGTGATCATACTTGATATACTGGGTCATAGCCGGTAGATCTGAAAATTCCATGTTATTTTGGGGATGTGATAGGTCATGTGCCTGCAGGAACCAAATATCTTATGTCGGTTTTTTTGAAAGAGGAGTAAAACAGACGTCTTACATATACGAGGAAATCTATAGGAATGTGGCCACTCAAAGAGCATGCAATTGACACAGTCAACAATGTGCAAATGAACGGAACTTCCTATAACCAAGCATTGGCATAATGTCAATGGAATATTTAAAGAATTGCTTATAAGACATGAAGATGAAAAGTTGTAATAAAATGGCATTAAGAAGGAAGGTCAACATCATATCAAAGATTTCATTTTTCATTGACAAGCAAGTTACCTTGTGAAACTATTGACTACGTAGAAATTGTGGCAGAAGGTAGTGTTTTGTTAATTATAGATAATCAAGATTACGAACACCATGTGAGGTGATAGAAATTACGCAGATTATAAACTATTGATGTATACCTTGTTTGGTTGAGATTATGGATCACGATATTCTACAATAGTATGGCCCATTTCACCATACACAAACCATGATCAATGGTGGAATCTCATAATTGAGAAAAAAGTGAATTATGTTCTTTATGGAGTCCCTCACATAGAATTACTTTGGAAATCTCAAAGATTCTGATCACAATTTATTATGTCAATGTTGTTTCATTCAAATTATGATCGCATTGTCATAATCTCACTCCCCGTAATATATACCAAACACTGACTAAGATTCAAAATACAAGAGAAATTGATTATTCAAGAATCAAATCATTGTAATGTTTTGTGGCTTGGTATCAATCATCAAATAGATGAAATATCAGGGGCATACTATATTCATGTGCATTCAATTAGGCATGTACTAATCTTTTTTTCTAAACAGTATGACCTGATGATTGAAGTACTATCACAGATGTGTAAACTACAGTATGGATTTTTGTGATTGTGATTTATGAGTAGTACCTTAATATTGTCATAAAGCTTCACAAAAAGACCTACTGTGGTCACTATACTGCCTATTCCTAGCACAGCTAGACATGTTTTCTTTATCAGACAATATCACCTTATGCTTGTCTCAATAAAATACTCCCCTATCCTTAGGACACAAATGAGTTGAAATCATTAATATAACATACTTCAATCAGTTTTCGCACTTTAAATTTCAGTAGTATCATTCAATATAGAGAAGCATTTACAAATAATATGATAAAGAAGTTGAATCCCAGGAAACCAGGAAATTCTCTCTTGATAATCATTTCAGCTCAATGCTTTTTCTAGATTCAGATTTTCTTTTGAATCAAATAGTACACACTAAGTCAGTCTCAACCATGAATTATCGTTGTTCAGTTCGGTCTTCTTTTTCACCCACTTTTAAAAATAAGTGATTTGGGAAATAATTCCTGCAAGGAATATAAACAATTTGTCTTATTGCAAGGAGGGAATTTTGGATTAGGTGAGAAAGGAAACCAACAAGGTACAAAAAAATCATATGTTGTTACTGAAAAGGTAAAATAACCTCTCAGGGAAAGCAGATCTTGCTGTGAAATGATCAACTAAAGGGTGATGTGCAGAGACTGACAACACTATCAAGTATCAACCAATTCTATACATCGGATAGAATATTTGAAAGAAAATTGACGTGGTCAATCTATCCAGTTTACCTGACACGAATTCATGAATCCAGATACACAAAATCTCATTTTGTAGCGGGTGACTAAGATAAAAATTGGTTTGTGATTGTTCGATGTATGAGAAAGGACATGTGCCCTGATCCTACTTAAGTATTTAAAGTCTGTTGTCTACCACAATAGGATTGCTAAATTTCCAAAGGATGGTACATAAATTTACGCGATCATGGTGTGAGTGACGCCAGAGAATTTGTAAGGTAGCTGAGAATTAGACCTCACGATAATCTCTAAACAACATTCTGCGCTAAGTCATTGACTCATGAACCACATTCAAATCAAAAAAAACACGCAAAGCCTACTAAAAATCGGATTTTTCAGCAAAGCACGAGAGCAATGAGCAGAAACCGAGAATTACTAGAGGCTGGGAGAGGTACGGCATAGCGTACCCTGAGAAAGTGCCCTGCAACTCCTTGACGAGGAGCTGAGACACGACGTCAGCCTCGCCGCCGACACCGCGCTGTGGAGCGGCAACATTGACCCCGAGCAGCTCCCTAGTTCCAGCGGCAACCTAAAAACAAAAATAAAAGAAAAGAAAGCAACACAAACAAATCTCCTTTTCGAATCATCATCGCACACGAACATCCAAACCTGTTCCAGGGTTTAATCATGGTTTACCTGGAGACGACCGGGATGCGGCGTGGGGCGGAGGAGGGCGAGAATGCGGCGTTGGTGGTTGGGATGCGGTACGATTTGGACTTGAGGTTGGACTTGAAGGAGGAGAAGAGGGCAGTTCTCGCGGTCGATCTGAGGAACATGGAAGCCATGGATTCGAAGTCTCAGCTGGAGGAATTCCAGATTTTTGCCTCCGTTTGGGGGTTTTTAATTAGGGTTTTAAATATTATGATTTCCTGGGTTGGGCCGAGTCGGACTGGGCTGAAACAGATATTCTAATATTCTAGGAAGGTTTACAGCAATTAAGATTTAAGATTTAGATTTTAGATTTTGTATATTTAAAAATTCAAAAAATGAAAAATATGAAAAAGAAATTAGATTTTTTGCATTTTTGTAAGACGAAAAATTTTTAAAAATAAATTATATTTTTTATCATACGAATAAAAAAATTGTCCCCATTCTTTAACCTCCTTTCTTGTGAAAATTTGGTCACTCGTAAAAAAACTCTCTCGACTTCTTTATTGATGTCCACATTACTTTTTTGATTAACTCATGGAAAAATCTCTTCTAACTCTCACAACTTCTCTCAACTCACCTAATGAGCCCTTTACTTACTTTGTTGATTCTCGCTCATGTCACTCAAATATCTCTTCTCTTGGCTCATTCCTTTATTGTCATCCTCCTCCCAACACTCATTCCTCGTAGTCTTCATGTGAAAGACCAATGGAAGAAATAACAAATATGTAATGATCAGTGAAAGAAATAGAAAACTTAAATGACTTATAAAAGATGTAAAAAACTCAAATGACCTATGAAAGAGGTAAAAGACTCAAATGACTTACGAAAAAGGTAGTTATAAGTAACCTAACATGAAGTAGTAAACCTCATGAAAGAAATATTCAATGGATTTTAAGGTTGTTAGGTGATGCACAAATAGGGTTGACTTCTTCCCCTTTTTCTCCTTTTTTTCATTTTTTAAATGTTCAACAAAGATAATAAATTTGTTTGACCCTAACAATTTTCCAAAAGAAACAACAATAATAAAATCCATAAATTTCTAAATTTTCCTGATTTTTTGTAACTTACACAGACAACTTATTAAAAAAATTTCACTTTCGTTTCCTAGATTTTCATAAGAGGGTTTGTGTTATAGAAAAATCAAGAAATAGAAATTTAGGAAAAAAAAAATTGGTCTTTTAGAAAAAAAAATCAAAAATAATTTTAAAATTTATCGAGCATTCTTATTTCTTAAGGTATTTTGCAAATGTTTAGCCTTTTTTGTTGCACATCCTTTTTCAATTTTGTACAAAAAACGTGTTTCTAATTCTTATTTGCAAACAAATCTCTGAAGGAAAAGTTCTCATCCTTCATGTCTTCATATTTTGAAAATTCCGAAAAAATGAAAATTGGGGAAAAAAATTTAGTTTTCAAGCATTTGTGTATATCATAAAATGTTGAAAAATTTTAGATTTGTTTGTTACTGTAAAAACATATTTTTTTCACAACTTTTCACATTTTAGATTGAAAAAAATCTTTATAATTGACAAAAAATTCATCTTAACATATTCCTCTAACCTCATATATCTTACCTAACCACTAAATGTAAAGTTCACCTACTATCGTATAAGAGACGCTCACAGGCTTTACAGTTATCCCAAAATAAAACAAGGACTAGACCCTGAGGTGTTATGTATCCAAGACATCTCACATATTTTTACAATCATTCTACATGAGTAATTGATCAAAAGGGAAAAAAAACAAATACAAGAGAATCATATGGCAGATGGGGGCTTTTGATACAGACGTCCACCTCCTATATGCTCCTTAATAGAAAAAGTTATCCTTCTCTATATTGAGATTTGCTGTATCATTGATCACCACTACTTGGCTTTTCTTCTAACATTAAGCCGATGAACGGATACAGATCGAGTCAATGATGGTAACACCAAAAGCAATGAAAGTCACTACTTGTGACTGATCAATCACTGCACTTGCTTGTGGTGCAAATCTTTGTTTCCAACATAAACATCCCAAAAACTGCAAAAACATATCAATAATATACATGATTATAGTTTTACATGTAAGCCTTCCAATCTCTGCTCTCCAGCACCAAGAATGGATGAATAGCCTGGTGTTGTACAACAAATCAACTGGTTTTTAGATTTTTTTTTTAAAAAAGAAGTGAGTAGTTAGCTGATTCAAAAACTTACCATCTCATGTTCATCACTCTTTCCAATCATAAGGTGCGCGATCAACAACTAAATAATCTCCTCGTATGTCCTTAGCAACTCGAATGTCTTTGTCGAGGTACACAGATTCAAACCTGCAGGAGACAATTATAGTTTTGAGGTTTGGTTGCATGAGTTAAGAATAACCAAAAACACTAGAGACTGTGTCGAGTGAACTATGATCCTAAAGATAAACAGTTGAAGAGGTCCTTGGCACAATAGGCAGTGATGCACTATGGTCTACATGACTACATGGAACTTTCACAATGATGTCATTAGTTCTTGAGTATTATAAATCCTAGAGAAATTTGATGTTGATGATCATGAAGGATTACAAATTAGGGAGTTTTGTCCAAGTTGAGCTATAGGAAATGCTTGGATAATAAGTTTCATGGTATAGGTACATATTTTTTAAGGCATAGGATGCATGGAAAGATAGCAAATTATTTAACTATTTTCTAATATGAATTTCTAGAAAAGATATTTGAAGATCAAAATATGCTAAAAAAAATTTGAAGATAAAAATATGATGATATTGGAAACTTATTTTTGTAAGCAATATAGATAATTAAGAAATAGACGTAATTATTGATGCAAAAGGTGAGTATTGTTTGTGGCATTTATTTTCATGTCCTATTTTCTTCATTTTGATCTAAAAATTATCAAACTTCTTTCGAATGCTCTTGTTAATGATATTTGTGGTCTATCACTAACTTTCCTAGTAAATGTGATTAGAATATTGATCACGTCCGGTTTAAGAAATGACTTGCTAGGAAAATGCTAACAAAGAAAAGAGCTATTGACTATAAGCATGGAGCCATGAACGAGGAAAAGGGCCATCTAGTATAGTATTTGCCTATAGGCAAAATACTTTCAATACAGAACCATAGGGACATTCTAGTCAATGTTTCAAATTTGTTTATCATTTATAAGTATCCTCCAAATAAGTTTTATTGTTTCCTTTCAATTTCCTTTTATGTGGTTATGATTATAGATATTCATTGAAGATAATTGCCAGGTTTTTGAGCTTTTTTTTTTTTTTTCAGATTATGATGAATAAGAAGATCTAGAAGATTGAATTTCATACAAAATTGTTTTTAATATTAGAAGCAACATATTCAAGTGTATTTCATATTTTCATGTAAGATTTTACATTCCATGAATATATTTGAATAAATAATGACAGACCGGAGTAGTGAAATAGAAATTGTAATGATTTAGAAGGAAACTTGGTAAAGAAATTGGGATCTGGATATGCCTTTAGGACCAAAGCACTACATGATTTCCTTTTCATAATCAAGTAACCTTGTTCATTTTTGTTATTTCTTGTACTGGACTCTTTTTTGAATGCTCCTTATGTTGAGAACGTATACTTTTTAGGTTTTGACGATGTCAATCAACTTGACATTAGGCAATAAAAATATGAAAAAATTAAGTCCAGATAAAAAGTCAGAAAGAAAAAATGAAGGAAGTGTATGAACACAAAAAGCCACCAAGCTTCTAAGTCCCCAAACGGAACTTCCATTAAAGCTAAACTAAATATAAACAAAAGTTCCGCTAGAGCCAAATTAAATACAAATGGAAGTTCCGCCAGAATCAAGTCAAATACAAACAAAAGTTCCGCTAGAGCCAAGTTAAATACAAACGAAAATTCTGCTAGAGCCAAACTAAATACAAACGAAAGTTCCATCAGAGCCAATAAAAAATCCTGAAGTCTATAACTTTATGGCTCACAGTAAAGTTAAGATCATAAATCTATAACTCACTATAAAGTTACGACCATAAGTCTACGACTAGCCATATAGTTATCACACAGTATTTTCATTAAGTAATCCTACTCAGACCTAAATCTTACGGCCTTTATGGAATGTTCACTCTAAACCTTCCGGACACCACATAATGTTTAGAGCCACAGAATTTTCATGAAGTCCTAAACATTACTACTACCATAGAACATTTACCCTAAACCTTTTAGACACCTCGTAATGTTTAAACCTAAAAATATTTCCTAAGGTTGTCACTCATAGAATTAAGTTCATCTACATCTTATATACCCAGATAGAAAAAATCTGAACATCATTCAGATATCCGAATGGTTATTCGAATTTTTTTGTAATGTAATACATCTTAGAAATTCCTCTCAGATCAAATTCGGAATTGACTTTTTTAAAAAAAGGAACATTATTCGGATATCTGAATGATTATTCAAAATGAAGATTTCATTCGACAATAAATATCATACATAAAGGAATTTAGGAAAATTGTTATAACGATTTTAGAAAAAAAATTTAACAAATTTTGAATTCAAATTTACACTTAGGCAAGTTTTTGAAAGATATTTAATTTAAGAAATAATATAGGAGAATCCGTAATTTTGGATACTTAAAATATAATAATTTATTGAGACTATCATGACTTTGGAAATTTTTCAAAATATTTAACTGTTTAAGATTAGATTTTAAATCCATGATTTAATATAGGAAAATCGTTATAATGATTTGAGAAAACATTATAACTGTTATGCGGGATAACCAAAGAAGCACAGCGGAATCAAACGGAAGAGTGAACAATGAGAAAGGGAAGAGGGGAGAATCGCCAAGCAAAACACACAATCAAAGGCACACCGGATTTTACATGGTTCACCCTAACTTAGGGCTAGTCCACGGATGGAGAGGGAGAGGATTTTCTTCTGTGGAGGCTTAGGTTACAAAACTCACAACTCATGTCCTTTGGAAAATCCTAGCCAAGCTTATATAGTGCTTGGGTTTTCCAAAGGACCAAAATGCCCCTTATACTAATTACATTATTAATATCATTCAAAACATAATACAACAATCTCCACATTGTCTTGAATGTTGGCTTCACCTTGATCAAACCTCTCCATCAAGACCCACAAAGGGTCAGCTGCAGCCATACACATTGAGCAAGTCCAAGCAATAATGCTTGAACTTACTCTCAATCACACCCTTTGTAAACATATCTGCTGGATTGTACTTAGTGCTGATCTTCAAAATCTTTATTCTGTCTTCACTTCTGAAAAAGTGGTACCTGACATCAATGTGTTTCGTGCGATCATGAAACACATTGTCATTTGTTAAACAAATGGCACTGAGACTGTCACAGAAAATATCAGCTTTGTTAATCTATACTCCAAAGTCTCCAAGTAGCTCTTTTAACCAAATTCCTTCCTTTGCGGCCTCAGTCATTGCCATGTATTCCGCCTCTATAGTAGAAAGTGAAACAGTAGGCTGAAGTGTTGACTTCCAACTGACAACTGAGTCTGCCACAGTGAAAACATAACCTGTCAAGGATGTCCTCTGATCAACATCACCTGCATAATCGGAATCAGAAAATCCAGTCATACTGCAGTTCTGCTTGACGCCATATATCAACCCTACATCAGGTGTTCCCTTTAAGTATCTGAAAATTCTCTTCACGGCTTGCCAATGCTCCTTGCCAGGGTATGACATGTACCTACTGACAACCCCAAGAGGATAAGCTAAGTCAGGACGAGTACATACCATGACATACATCAAACTGCCAACAGCCTGTGAATAAGGGACACACTCCATATGCTCCTTCTCTGTTTGAGACTGTGGAGACATAGTTGATGACAAACGAAAATTCCTGTCAAAAGGCGTTCCAATGGCTTTACATGAAACCATACCAAACCTGCTAAGAATCTTCTCTATGTAGCTACGCTGATGGAGAAAGAGTCTTCCAACTTTCCTGTCTCTTTGTATCTCCATCCCAAGTATCTTGCCTGTTGGGCCAAGATCTTTCATTTCGAATTCAGATTTCAAAACATTTTTCAAATCCTGTATCACCTTGATATCTTTGGCTGCAATCAAGATATCATCCACATACAAGAGCAGATATACATGTGTGCCATTTCCTAAATGTTTAATATACACACATGAATCATAGCAGCTACAAGCAAAGCCAACTTTAGTGATAAAAGTGTCAAACCTTTTATATCATTGTCTAGGAGATTGCTTAAGTCCATACAAAGACTTCTTCAGCTTGCAAACCAGGTCTGATTTCTCCTTGATTACAAAACCTGTTGGCTGTTTCATCCAAATTTCTTCTTCTAAGTCACCATGCAAAAAGACTGTCTTTACGTCAAGTTGCTTTAACTCCAAGTTCCTTGCAACCACAATTGCTAGGAGCACTCTAATAGACGTGTGTCTAACTACTGGTGCAAAAATGTCATTGTAATCAATACCTTCTTGCTGTGAGTAGCCTTTAGTTACCAGTCTCGCCTTGAACTGCACGCCTTGACTGCCTTGTGTTCCTATCTTTCTTTTGAACACCCACTTGCAACCAACAACGTTCTTAGCTCTAGGACGCTTCACCAAATCCCATGTTTGGTTCTTGTGAAGGGATTGAAGCTCCTCCTGCATGGCAACTGTCCAATTTGCAGCATCCGAGCCTCTAATGGCAGCATCATAAGTGGGTGGGTCAACTTGTTCTTCCACCTCACTCGCTACCTGCAATGCAAAAGCAATCAAGTTGCTATACCCGTACTTGATCGGAGGCAGGGCGGCTCTTCTAGGAC
>JAMKPZ010006829.1:0-12443 GCA_024699675.1 Amphibolis antarctica
AGGGAGTGTTTTTAAATATTTAATCAAAATATTTTTTAAGTAAAATCGAATTATTTTAAAAAAAATTCACCCTAATATTTAAGTTAAAAAAAAATCCACATTGAATTATTTTTATTAAACACTACATAATTAAAATCAAATTATTTTTTAAAAATTTACAAACTTCTTTCAAATTTAATCACCGTATTTGTAATTAATGAAAAATTAATTAATTTTTATAAGTTAATTAATACAACTTGGAAATGTGAATTTTTAAAGTTAAGAGAGAGAGTACACACGTCTTTTTAGGTGAAGAGAGAGAGTGTTTTTAAATTTCACTTACATGAAAGAGTGTGTTTAATTAAAACGCCAGTCTTTTAATACAAACGTCCGGTCTTTTAAACTAAAACGCCTCTTCTCTCATCAACCTAAAATTTCATGTGATGAGAGAGAGTGTTTTTAAATTTCACCTGCTGCATGAGAGAGAGTGTTTTGAAATTTCACCTGCTGATGAGAGAGAGTATTTTTAAATTTCACCTACGGTATGAGAGAGAGTGTTTTTAAATTTCACGTGCACGAGAGAAAGTGTTTTTAAGTTTTTCAATTTCAACCGTCGATCGACCTACAGAAGTGACTTCTATAGGCACCTACAGAACTCGTGCCCTCTCTATATATATATATTTAAAATTAATTAATTAATATAAAATGGGTAGAGAAAATCTTCCAAGCGAAAGCATGTAAATGTTGACGTAAGCGCATGCGTTTTCCATAGACCACATCTGGATTTTTCATTATATGACTGGTGGAACTTTGCAGATTTTTCTGACTTGCGCGCTGGCCCATATTGTAAATATTATCTATGGGCACATAATGTTGAAATACATAGTTCCCTCTACGACGTCACCCACAGATTTTGATTTTTTTTGTCACCTAACTTTGTTTGTTTTTGTCAACCACAAATCATATATATATCTGCTTCTTATTTTTACTATGTTAATTTGTGATTACAAAAAATAAAGTAAGGCAGAGACACATTTGTACGTGCTTATCAATATATTATGTCAAGGAAAAAAAAGTCTCACTTTAAAAATACGAGTGAAATTGAGATTTTTATATTACTTGTAAGTTATTTATTATTAATTAATTAATTTTAATAAGATAAAATCTACGTAATATCAGAGTCAATTTACGCATGTTACATATAAGATGTTATGTAAAAACTCCAATAAGAGAATTACAAGTACAAGAACATATTGAAAAAAATAGTTTTACATTACAATTGATGAGAAAAATTGAAATTTTTATATTACTAATGATTCTCTCTCTCTCTGTATATATATATATATACAAGGAAGTTGTTACAAAAATATGAAATATCAATCAACAATAGTGTGCTTTAAAAAGTGTGATAGATTATATATTTGTCACAAATTATACATGTGATATGATCAATTACAATAGTTAAAGATCTAACATGACAATTTACGAAGATTTCGACTAGTAGGAAAAATAGTATTAAATCAAAATTGATGAAATTGAGATCTTTATATCACTTATTTGAATTAGTTTATATATATTACATGCAAGACATTTGTAAGTAAATCTGACGAGGAGTTCACAAGAATAAGAGTACGTTAGTAAAAGTAGTCTTACATTGTAATCGACAAGTGAAATTGTAACTTTTATATTACCTGTGAGTTCTTTTTTATTAGTTAATTAATTTTAGTAAAATAAAATTTAAATAGATAAGGAAAAAAAAATTACAATCCCTTTGATTTTTGTGTATTTTTTTATAACAACAATATTTATTTATATATACAAGTGTCAATCTTAATTATCACTAATTGGACCAAAAGATGTTGACGAATTACCGGTACCAGTAGTCTTTCTACCTTGTCATTAATAAATATATATTAATCAAATCCTTATCCAATGACCTGGTGCTGCTATTTTCAAACGTTAATTTTAAAGTTAGCGTGTTCGGATTGATCATCTCATGCATGCAAGAAAGCTCGCACCATAAATAGGGCGGTGGATATGGCGATGGCATCACCGTACCCAATTAACACATCAGTTCAAGTTCGCCGGCTACAACAACAGATCGATCGGAATGGCACCGAAGAGACTTGCCGTCGTCCTGGGCGTGCTGATGGCGACGCTCCTGCTCGTCTCCTCCGACGTGCTTGCCGCCGGAGAAGACACGCAGGGAGAAGACACGCAGGGAGAATACACTGGTATATATATATATTTCGTTTAGTTTCAAATTTATTCGATTCTCAAAATTACTTTTAACATCATTATTATTATACATATTTAAATTACAATGTAATTTTAATTTTATTTATAAAATCAACTTCAACTTCAATTTTATCTAATTTCTAAAATTAAAAAAAATCTGTTCTTAAATACACCCATAATAATTAATCAATGAGCAGCAGGTACGTACATATATGTATATACTGCAGTATCGATGGATCGATCGATGCTTTGCCTTGTTCTATATGTATGCACGCCCGATGCAGCTAGTTAGTAACTGAACTGGCTGGATTGTTGTTGGGTTCAGATGAGGTGGAAGCGGACGGCGGTGGAGGCAGCTGCAAGTACTGCTGCGGCGGCTACATCTGGTACGATGGCAAGAAGCACTGCTCCCACTGGTGCCGCTGCGGCGTCCACTCGTGGTGCTGCGGTGGCTACACCTGGTACGGCGGGAAGAGGCACTGCAAGCACTGGTGCCATTGATCGAACGTTCGCCGACGACGGTGACGAGCCCCGGGAGGAGCAGCAGCAGCGGCAGCTCGGTACCGTACGTGTATAATTACTATATATTATCTAAATAAATGGCACGTGCTCTTCTCCCACGCGCACGTGCCCCTGTCCGAATAAGAGCCTCCCAGCCCTTCTGCTTGTACGATGTACCTTGATAGTTCATAATCGTAGTACACGTGCGTGTGATTTGCACGTGCGGCTTCTGCGTTTGTGCACGAATATTCCCGACTTCAGCTCTCTATGCATCCATTTTCGCGAAAAGGTGCGATAAAATAATTTTTCGTGAATTTTTAGAATAAATTACTTAAAATACTATGTAACCTACGAATTATTAATAAAGTCGACAATTACATGAAAAAATACAACCTAAGAATTGTTACTGTAATAAGTCTTTGGCATTAACCATCCTTCAATGTCAATAAACATGGGACATGTTTAATTTAAATGGATCACCACTACATGTCAAATTATAGGCTATTTAGGCCGATCTTCCCGTGAATCTAAGGCTTCATTCATTTTTCCCACTTCGCTACAATGGAAGTGGGAAAAATTATTCTCTAGAGAGGATGGAAAAAACAAGTTACATGGTACCCTGCTCGTGTGAAGCTCTCCTCGCCAAGCCCACACCATTCTGTGGTTCATGTGAAAGGTAAGTCGTGAAACTCTCGTCGACCACCATCCTTCGATCTTGCCAGTAGTCATCGTACCCCTGTTCGCATGAAAAGGTCACAAAGCTCCCTCCTCCTCTCTCAACAACCACCATCGTTCACTTTCCCTACTTTCAACTTTTAGAAATACTCTTATTTTTAAAATGACATTCATATTTTCTAATTCATTCATTCTATTATCAAAATCACTCTTCCCTCTTCTCCTGTCTCAAAATCATTTACATGAAAATTATTTTTTTCTACTCTTGAAATAAGAAAATGAGGTTGGTGAATAAACCCTAAAATGTTTACAGATAGAGACACATGGTGCTAATATATTTCTATGCACAAAATCTAGAAGCTCTAGTGCCAAGATCATGAAGTCAAATCACTTAGAATTAGTAACCTTGCATTTGTGGAGTTTGATACACCTAGCTGGTCTCTGCTCACGTAAAATTAGAATTTTCTTTGCTAAGTTCAACCTTGTTTCTCACATATACCCCTTCAGTTATGGTTTTCAGATACCGTTGTATGCATTAGGTGCCTGGACCACCACACTTGACACTTGGTATTGATAAAAACAATCCACTTGTAAACTACGGTTTCCGCCTTTTCATTACTCTTGATTCCTATCACAACAGAGTTTGGTGTAATAAATCAAGCTACAGAATCAGTGGTTTGGGATAACTTCTTAAAACATGCGTAAATCTACAAGTGTGGGCAAAAAGCCAGAGTCAATAGGCGCATGTTGACAAAATCAGTTTACCATGGTGTTCTCCCGTCGGCAGGCCTTGATTTATTCTCATTACCAAGCTATCTGTCAACGCATTATCAAATAATTAAATCATGGTGCAAAGAAAATAATGTAAAAAGGAAACAATTTTAAATGTACTCTTTCATCACGTAATACTCTCTTTCTCTCTCAACGTATTTCTTAACTTCTTCCATCCATGAACAAATTCTTCGTTGTTGCTTATTACAGATCCTGAATATTTACAATTCTTATACAGATTTCAAACATTCTAAGTTTATGCTTTGGTTGGTCACTATCATTACTAAACTTACACTATATATTTAATATTAGTCTTATTAGTTTAAATCCTTTGAATTCCAAAGAATCTCTATGATTCTGATTTAGAATTAATTGCTACTTTCATTTCATCGATTAAAATTATATCATCAGCAAATAACATATATCAAGATAATTCTCCTTGAGTTTCTTTTACATCACTAATCAATACAAAGACGTAAGAAAATCAACACTAAATTTTATATGTAATTTAAATTAAAAAAAGTTACAACTAAATTTACAACTATAACAGCTAACAGCTTAAGAGGCAACTATAATATGGTGCCTAAGTGCAAGTGCCTTTCATTGGCAAGAACAAAAACAAGAAATATGTATTTTTGGCTTATGTGAGGAAAAAGATGATATCATGCATTCTTCACAGTTGTTTGCGGTCAACTAACTCTTAACATAACATACAGTGATTAAAGCTGGAGATTGGTCATAAATCTTTCAAGGGAAATAAACCATCTCCTGGATCCATCGGGCAGCAGGATTCCAACTCTCCACCAGACCCTAATGGCACGTCCAAAACCTAATCCCATATCTCACTTTCTACTATTTCAAAAAGCCTTTCCCATATGAAGTCATCTGACCTAAGGTATCCACCATTCTGGCTAAAAACCTTCCGTACAACATACAAAACATCACCTTTTTCCATAGAATGAATGAATATGTAATCCTATAGTTCATTATTTTTTCTTAATTAAACAAGAAGATCATGAAGGCTCAGAAATAAAATTATAAGAGCGGAATGAAGAATGAGAACTTATCATTGAACAATTTCATACATATTTTTAGAAAAATGTTGAATTCAGATAATTCAAGGAACTATAACTCTCTCCATCCATCCATCCACCTCCAAATTGCAAAATCCAAAAGGCAAAATGCAAGAAACTTAAAGATAAAATAAAAATAACAGCATACTAACGTACCATAGCAAAAATTATTTATGATTTATTATTTTATCATTCAAATAACATTAATCTCAATAAATGGTAATTTTGATGAATGTGAATAATATAATTAAACAATGCCTGAACATACCCTTCCATGGACTTCTTAAGCTTTGCTAATTCACCGAGTGCTTCTTTCAAAGGTCCCTCAATCTTCTGCTTGTTTGCCTAGTATTTGCAAATTCAAAACATACTAGATTTTTCAAATATCATTTACAAAGTGGAGTACACGTATATATTGAGATATTAAGAAATTTCAGAAAAGAAACGTGTGAGACTCATAAGAAATCAAGCATTCTATGAGCCCAATATGGATTTTTACTGAAATGATTGCAGCACTAGGATGTAAACATACTAATGTGAAAAAACTCATCACAATGAGAGAATACAGTACATAGTCTACAGACATCTGAGCAATGCAAAGGCTCTCGGGGACAGTGATGACGAGGTACTTACAGAAAATTTTGGACGAATTTCCTTGTAAAGCTTATTCATTTAAAAAATTAAAAGCTTATTGGCTTGTTGCAGAAAGTTGTTATGAGGTACTGTGGTAGTCATCAATTACCACAAAGCTTCTGAAGTTTTGGTTTCATTGGTACTTACACCAGATAAATATTGACTCAAGAAATCCACCACCAACAATAGCTCTAAGATAAAAATCACATTGCAATTTGATATCAAGACGTATAAGAACATGCTTGCCTTCATAGATGGTACAAGCCCAAAAACTTCATCAATTGTTTCTGGGCAAACTCGTGAAATCATGCATATCTGCATTATTAAGAGATAAGAAAAATATCATAGTAGAAACCATTAATAGGAGATACAAAGAAATGAACAATATTCAACAAAATGCAGAGGATATTTAATGTTAAACCTCTCCATCTGTAATTCCTTTAGATTTGAGTTTTCTAAGGCAATGTTAAGATTTGAACCCAATCAACTAGTGGCCATGAATACTTAAGTGACATAATACACAAAGTGCAGACTAATCAAATCAGATTGTAATGCACATTAGATATGTAAAGGCTGAGGATACTGTAGAATTTCTCTGACAGATTCTGGATTTGTGTAAAGATCACCATTATTGGCAAGTTGCCGTGCTTTGTCAAATGATCTGTAAGATAAAAAAATAGCAAAAAAAGGTAATACTTGACCACAACTTAATAACACATGGTAAGGAATTATTGTATATGGAGATAGAACAATGCCATAGAACTCCTTACACAGGCACTTTAACTAAGGGATCCCTAGCTAGTGCTGGGAGATAATCCTGAATCCCTTGCAATATAGATGCAGCTTCACAATCCATGACAATTTCAGCATTCTTTGGAAGATCTGAAATAAAAATATGGAGCTGTAACAGTCATTTACCAAAAACCAAAACCAAGTGCAGTTCCTGTCAGTTAGCCATAATCACGAAAGAGAGTTCATTCTATACATAGAAGCATTCCAGTGGTATTAGGTTCAATTTGAAGCAACTTAACATGCATTTTATTTCGATGGGGAACAAGGAAAGTTGTTTGGCTAAAGCTGTTGAACAAGAACAAGTAAAGAAAACAATATCAAATAGCACAACATGCTGATTATAAAATCTGCAGATTTCAAGCAAAGCATAGGTGAAAAAACAAACTTTTAGAACAATAAGAGCATACCAATTTCTAGTTTCACATCAGCCTCTAACACCACTTTAGGTGGCCCTGTCGGCAATTTCCCCTTTCCACTAGACTTCTCTGACTTATCCCCCTTTCCTTTACCCCCAGTCTTCAGACTATCTAGAGAAAACTTCTTGCCAAACTTAGGTGGTTCTGTTGAACCCTTTCCAGCGGATTTGGATGGGAATTCATTCTTCTTCTTCTCTATAAACCCTGGTATAGATGAAACTTTCGATAAAGAGCAATCTAATATTACATTAAAATAACATATAATTCACAAAAGAAAATTAAATTCATCAATCGATTGTTATCAGACCTTCGTCAGAGTCAGAACTCTCCGGGGACTCAAATATGATCTCGTTGTCGTCCTCTACAGTCCAATCCTTTCCTTTCAGAGTACCTGCATTCAACAACGATATTTCAAACATAACCACGACCCATCGCGTGCATAATGAAAATGGGGTCGCGTCCGGCGTCCCTATGTTAAAAAGGCCAACATCGGCGATAACCAGAAAATACGATTTCGACATGACCTACTTAGGCTAAACCAGAATCTCCACAAATATGCAAAGAGCGGGAGGAAAATGTTAACAGAAAACCTCACTTTCCATATAGCATCCTCACATTCTAAGCACACCTTTTGAACATGGAGAAAACGGGAAAAAAAACCCTAATCCCCAGTCCAAAACCCGGCATTTCAGAAGCTCAAAAGGTAGAAAAACATCTGCTTTTCATTGGGAAACCATCGAGAATGAGTAATGTGCGGAAGGAGAGGGATGAAGATCAACCACCAGATTTCGACGACGGGGCCTTGGCGGCGGATTTCCCTCTTGATGCAGGAGCGCCCTTCCCACCCTTCCCCGCCATTTTTCGCCGGAGCGACGGAGCCCTCCTCTCCTCGTCGCAGCAGCGCCAAATATGCCGTGCTCCTCTCAGCTGATACGCACAAAGGTTGTGTTTTGCCGAGCGTTTTGTTGAGATTCGATGAATTTTAAGATTTTTTAAAAATTATATATTTATAATAGAAAAGTGACGATAATATTTTTAAATTTTTTTTTATAAATAATATATATATATAATATTTATTAAATATTATTTGATAAATAATATTATAAAGTATTATAATACATAATAAAAAATATAATCACTGTAAAATGTCTAATCAAATAAATGCAAACCCACACTCTCTTTCTTTGGAAAATGTCGTAGAGGTACTTACACTTCGTTTTATTTTCAAAATAGTCCTATCATTTTAGAGGTAGGTACTTTAATTTATAAATAAATTTTCCTTTTATCAGATATGTCAATAAATCGTGTTGGCACGACCTAGCATGGTCTAGTATGGTCCGATACGGTTTGACTGTATCAGTTAACGATACAATACGGTACGAAAAAATTTTTGTGTTGTAAGTCATGCCTAGGCCAGACCCTAGGTCGTTTGTGTCATATCGGTATGGCATGAATTCTAGCACCAAATAGGCATAGCGCGACTCAACATGAGACTATAACTAAGAGTATCTTTTGGGTCGTTAACCAGGTCGTGAGACGAGTGGGGGGACCAGTTGCCAGGTCGTGTGGTCGATGGGGTGAACGGTCACGTGCGCGTAAGGGGGTGAATAGGTCGTGTAGTTGGCGGGGGGGATGAGCTGCTGGGTCATTTGGCTAGCAGTCGGGTCATGCGGCTGGCGGGTGAATGGTCGCATGTGCAGGAGGGGGTGAACAGATTGTGTGGTTGGCAGGGGACGATCGCTGGGTTGTGTGGTTGGCAGAGGGGACAAGCTACTGCATCATGCAGCCGACAAGGTGAACGATCGTGTGCATAGGAGGAGGTGAACGGGTCATGTGGTCGGTGGGAGGGACGGGCTGCTGGGTCATGAGGCTGGCAAAGTGAACGGTTGCGTGTGCGAGAGGGGAGTGTACGAGTCACGTGGCCAGTGGGGTGGACGGGCCACCAGGTGATTGGGCCGGCAACTTGGTCATGCGACCAGCAGGGGAGACATGCTGCTGGGTCATTGGGTCGACCACCAAATAATTGGGCCGACCGGGTCGCAACGTTAGGTCCTAAGAGAATTGTTGTAATTTATTAATTAAATAATAAATTAATTTAAAAATCATGTCGATCAAAATCATGTCATTGACAGACACAAATAGTATTTTTTTCATGTCATAGGCCGTGCCTAGACTGGCCCAATGTGTGGGCCGTGCCAACATACAAAAATCAACCAGACATAATTGACAACTCTACAAGCAAGTTTGTGTTTTTCGAAAAACCTACAAAAGGAAATTTTTTTAAAAAAATTTAAATTTCTAGACATATGTAGTAGACAAATAATGAGAAAAAAATTTTCATCATTGTTGACCTCATCATTTCTGAAATTTCACTCATCCCATGAATAAATCACCTTTCCTCGATTGACCTACTCAAGAAGGAGAAAGATGTAGGAAAAATAATAAAAATCAAAAAATTATATTATGCATAAATGGGCAAAGATGTCAATAAGTTATACTGTATTAATAATATTCTTTCCTTTTGAAAATCTTTTGGGAACGATCACTATGTTTATTATATCATCTTTGCAACCTTTATGATAAGAAAAATCAAGAACTTTATTAAAAGATCGATTTAAGTAGTTAGAAAGAGGTGAATAGTGTACTTTAAACTTTTTAATGATTGTAATCAATTACAAGTGCAAGCAATGTACAAAATAAAATATGCATAATAAACTACAATGAGCACAGATTTTAAATAGTTATCCAACCAAGTATGTCCACCTTTAAGTTATATTAGTTTGAGTAAAAAGTAATCTATTATGATCAATCAAAATACAAGGTATTTTTACATGTTTAGCATCAACATCATACAGTCAAGTGTTTAAGATAAAATACTTAAATTAATTATGTGTTTACGATCAAACACACAACCAATCAAAATTTTTAGGCTAAATTCAACAAACCAAAACTGTATATTTGTGGTATAATATGCCAACCAACCACAATAAATATTTATAATCAAACACTCTGATTAATTAGAATTTTAAGGTAAGAACTCGTCAAATCCTACAATAATTTAAGGTAAAACTTTTAAACCAACTACTTGTTATAACCAATGAGTGAATACTTGTGTTTTATGGTAAAACCACAGGTAGAAACTAATAATTATAAAAGATCAAATATAACTATACCAATTTAAGCATATTGACAATGATTTGCTCTTGTTAAGGTTGATGCAATAATTATGATAATGAAGTAATGTATCATAAGCACCAACAAAGAGCTTTTCAAATAATCTTTAATAAGTGTAAAGAGTAAGAAATGTGAGCTTACAGTATGTTCATCAAGACTTTAGAATGCAAAAGGTATATTTTGGATTGAATAATCTTTCCTTTTTATAGACTGGATTATGTTTTAACGACTAGTTTTTGAGTAAGGCAGGTTAACGATTTTCATAAAAAGATAATAAAAAGAATTCCATAAATGATAAATGGTAGTTATAATAATTTTAACATTAAAGTCTCTTCCCACATGTTAGAAATACGAGAACAGAAATTTAAGAAATAGAAAAAGAAAAATAAGAAATATAATTTTTTTAGGATTATTGGTGTATGTTGTAAAAATTTCAAAAAATTAATTTGTATTTTAAACATAATTTTAAATATTTTAAATATAATTTTATATTTTTTGTATAACTGCAAGTTCAACGATAATTAAGAAAAGTTAGATAAGTCGCATGAGACCAAGAAATTATATCGTGATAAAATTTTCATTAACTACAGTAATTTTCTTGACATAATAGATAAAAAATGGTAGAAAAAATTTATATTCATAGTGATAGAAATATCTAAAATTTTTCTATATTTTTTGAAATACGTAAATATGCGAAAATTTGAATTTTTTTTAAATTTTTATTTTTTCAAAATTTTTAAAGGACAAATTACCTTACCGTTTGATAATCATGAGAACTTTTTTAAACCTTAAAATCTTAGATTCAAACATAATTTTTTTTGTAGATTTATAATTATGTCTCTTAATTTTGATATTATTTGTTAAAAAATAATTTTAACATATGCATTATAAAAAATAAATGTCAATAAAAGGGAATGTTAATATGACTAGAATTGAAAGAATTGAATTAAAAGAAATTTAATTTCACTTAATATTTGTGTCAAAGACTCAAAAATTCAATTTTTAGAGTATAAAAGAAATATCGAAAATAATTCTCACTTCTCATTAAAAGAAAATCAATCATATTTATTATTCCATACAACTTTAGCAGTTGTTATATAACTGTATATTGTCATTTTTAATATTTTGTGATCATGTTAAATTTTAGTAAATTATATTTTTAATTTTATTTAATTCTAATTAATACATAAATATATTTATATAATTTATTTTTTATCTAAAAATAAAATTTTGTACGTTTATTTTCGTTTAATTCTGCCCAAACAAAATCCTCATAATTTATAATTTTGACGTCTAGGTCATTGGTGCGGACACTTCGGAGTCGATCGGAGGCCTCTGGGACGACGATGAAAACCGCGTCCACGGTGATCGTGCTCTTCGAAGACGGCCATGGCTTCAGCCCTGCCGTCTTCCAGGCTCTCCGGCCACGTCCCCATTCCAACGTCACCAGGTAGGTACCTTGGGCCTCTTCTTCTTTGTCATCTTCTCCCCCTAGATTTTGGAAGATCGACTTCGGATTTTCTCGTGGACGGTGATGATGGATCAGGGAGGAGTCCTCTATCCAGCTCCTGGTGGCGGAGAAGTACGGCGTCGCTTCTCTCGACCGAGCTCCGTCCTGCGAGCTTGTGCAGTTTGTTGCCCCCGATGGATCGGTACAGGTCAGTATTGCCGATGGATATTGTTACTTTTGCTTAGCTGGGGTGGAGTACCACCAGTTTTGCTTGGACGCGTGTATTGTGTGTGGATTTCCAGATTGGCATCGAATTCTAGGGGATGTAGGTGGGTTGTTGTCGTAAAACATTGGAGCATGTATTGTCTGGAGACCGTTTAGCAAATCTTCAAACAAGATTTATCCAATAAAAATATGGACTATAGCAATACTGCAACTTTTAAAATTTAACAAATGGATTGAAGTTTCCGGTCTGCGACTCCTTTTGTTGATTTGTGGAAAGAACGTGCGGTGATCGATTTTTACGTTTGATGTCGTATACAATACTGTTTCACTGTTAAATGGCCAGCTTTAGCTTAGTACAGTAATGTTCTCTTTGGTAACCTTTAAATTATTCCTTTTATAACAATTTTAATCAATTGAAAGTTATAGAAAATCATATTCTTTCCATCTTAACAGATGTATTTTTGTAATTTCATTAGGATTTTAAGCTTACATGTGTGACAATGTCCTCACAAACAA
>JAMKPZ010006830.1:0-20588 GCA_024699675.1 Amphibolis antarctica
GCCATCCAATGGAAATGATTTTTGAACTCGACCAGACAAAACTAGTTCGATGCCCAGTCCACTACAGAAACATTGCTTCTTTTGTACTTACATTCTGCTGGTATCATAATTTCTGCTTTTTCTCTAATAATATTAACTACTTAAGAAAATACCTAGCATAATTCTCATCTACACGGCATTGACATTATAGGTTCAGAACAAGCATATCTATTTACTTAAACCAAATGGAAAATATTAGGGTTTGCCATAAAAAATAGAATAACCAAAAACTCACCTCCCACGGATGATCGGTCAAATGAAATTGATCCACAATAGCAGGAGAAAAGACCCATTCAACAATAGATAAATTAGACACAAGCCGATAACTCATCATCCGATCAATGGTGATTGCAGTCATTTGTGGATTATTCTTCCAGTATGAGCTAACCTCCTTGATGAGTAGAAATTGTTTTTCAAAATCCAAGCACAACTTGCTAATAACCTGACCATACCTCTGTAAAACAATGGTCAGATGAGTGAAGCTCTTTGAACCAATGTCAAGAAGGGTCTGGATGACAACTTCAATTGCAAAATCAGAGCCATGCACTGGAACTATAGTATTTTCTACCCAAGAAATAATCTCATTGGCTGTCTTCCTTCCCTTGACCAAACTGCTTAGCTCTGTGGAAAGCATGTGGCCATCACTCTGATTGCCATCCTCAGTCCCAAATTTGAAATCTGATACACCCTTTGGTGGCAGCAATTCCTTGAGTGTAGGTGCATCCTCTATGCTCTGGACATATCAAAATAAAATACCAGAAATAATAGTTGTAAAGCAAATAGTGATCTATCAATCAGGGTAAACACAAGAAGAAGATATGCAAAACGCAACAATTAATTGAGGCAGCTTCAATGTAAAATAAGGATTTCTTGAGTTGTTTTCTACATGTGGACCATCGGCTATTTTTGAGCGAAGACAATTCTGCAACTACCAGGATAAAATGCATCAGTAACATATGTAGTTACTGAATGCTAAATTACATTTGGAGTAATGTATCTCAAAACACAAGCCAACTAAATAGTCTACCAACCACCTAAGAAGCCGTCAAGGGATAAAAAGAATGAGGCAGAACTTGACAGTTACAAGGAGAAAACCCAATGTAAAGTCAAAAGGTTCAACTGTACAAAACCTTTACTCCATAAAAAGACAGGACGTTTTCAAGATTTTGAATCCCTGACTTCTTGAACCCAAGAGACCAAGATCAAAATTGAGCAACCTTTACCATTGTGTCAAAGCTCGTTCTCATGAAAAACATGAAAAATGAATGCTAGAAATTGATCGCATTTACCAATGGATTACCTGATTAATTTTGTCCCAATAAGATAGACGAACTTCTCTTTCTAATACCTCTTGAACAAAAACACGTTGTGGTGCCCATTTTGGAAGATCAATGACAAGAGCCCACTCTTCCCAATGCCAAATAAATTGAAAATTAGATCTGAAATGTCATAAGACAAATAATAAACAAACAGAAAACCGAGAATATTTGATAAATAAATTGCATGATCAAAGAGAAAGCAATCGAGCAAATATCCAAATGTGAGCTCGGGGAATAAGTCAGTGAAAGTCGAAAAAATCACTAAATTAAAACAAAGGTCCAGCATTTTTTAAAAAGAAAACGGGATGAATTTCATTAATAATAAACACTGGCCAAAAGAATACAGGATTAAACAAGGAAATCAAACAAAAAAGAAGAAAATACAGAAACTAGGAAGAAATAAAAGCCAATAGAGACCCTTGCCAAGCTTAAACAATTTATCTGTGTACTCCCACAATATCACCGGCCAAACATTAGTTTTGCCCGCCATTTCTGTCTGACAATATCAACCAGAAAATTGTAATCCTTATCAAAGCAATATTTGCTCGGCTGGGCCAATTTTCCTTCTGATTGTATGGACAGTGAGCCATGTTAATTGTCCATAGAACTGAATTGCAGTTTGCTCAGAGACACATTTATGAGTAAGTTGCTTCCAGATCATTATCTCATTGAGATCACATGTGAAGGGCTAAGCCATGTCTGAGAGATGCTCCAGTCCCTTGCATAATCAACACCACAACGGGTCTCTGCACTCTGGTGCACAATGGCCTTACCAACAGGCATTTCAATATCCATTTACCCTGGTGTTTAGTACGCCCAATATATATATATAATCCTTAGGGTTATATCAATTACAATCTCATTTTCTCCTCTTCTAACAAACCCCTTGAAAGCAATGTTCCAAATATCAAAAAATGAATATTATATGAATTCAAAAAAAAATAATGGCCGTACAACTGTTTCTTGAATTTAAATGGTCGTTTAACAACAATTTCAGAAAAACAGATTGTGGTGAAATGCACTTAACAGTCATATAAAGGACCCATTTACCATTTTTTAGAACTCTACTTCCAAGGCATCTCAAACATGCATTGTTGCTTGTGTGTGCATTTGTGCCACCAACTCCTTTCCCACCAGTGTAATCGCCATCATAGACAAGCATTTGTATCCAGACTTTGCATCTCCATATGCCTCTCCATCACTTCCCTTCTCTCTTCCAAACCAAAACAGAACAGGCGGCCATTACATTTTTTTATTCAAAAACTGAAACCAACATCAAACTGTTCCAAACTGACGAAAACTGGTTCAAATCAGTCAATCAAAAAACCAATTTAAAAGTGTTTATCCTTTTTTTCCAAAAAATATTGCCATTCATAATTTCTTCCTTGGAATAATTATTTAAAATATTATAATTTTTAATTAAACTAAACCACATTTATTATTGTATGGTTTCTTTAATTTTTATACACAATCAAATACTTAATGTTGTACTTGATGAAAATAATTAACAAGATTAAAAGATCTTGTCTTTTGGAAGTTGGAAGTAAATTACCGAGTACCATTGAATATATATATATATAGGTGTATATCTAATATTTCTCAAACAATATCCAATTTGCATTATGTTTAAACTTAAAAAATTGACCAATTTGATTGATTTATTGGTTTACAAAATAATGATTCATCACTGGTTCAACCAGTATCAGCCACCGGTAGAACCATTTTGAACCAGACCCAGTAGTCTTCCAGGTTCCAGCATGATGTCCAGTTTGATTTCCAAAACCTTAGTTTCAAAGAGCAACATCGACCATTTTCATCAAGGTCAAAAATTGCAAGATGTAGCACTCTCACTTGTCATTCAAGCCCATCTTACCAAGGCTCACACTCTTACACATGCAAATTAGAGTGCACATTTGGATGTTAATGTACATTTGTCGTTTGAGTTTTGATGCTATCATTAACTTGTTATTGTATCGTTCAAATGTAATTAATCATTTTAATACTTAATAGAGTTTAGAAAGAATATGTCACTGCAAAATTTCAATGACACAATATTATAAATTATAATAGCAGAAAAAAACAACGTATACACACACACACTTCATTTTTTAATGGTACCAAGATATCACCAACGCTCTTTGCACAAAAACAATATTGGTTGTATTTGCAACAAAAATCCTTCCAACGCATTAATTATTTGCCAAATATGAACCAAAATAATAACTTTCAAAAATAACCTTGTAAACGATAATGCAAGTAATTTAAATAAAAAGTAAAATAAATAAATAGAAGATAGAAATTACAAGTGGTGTGAAAACCAAAGTATGAGCCTCATACGGCACTCCATATCCAAATCATCAATTTTGTTGAACAAGGAACGAACTGCTCCAGCAACAACAGTGGGAAAGGCCGCAGGAAGAGCCTGATTAACGGATTAATAACAGTAACATTATTAAAACAGGATAATAAACAAACTAATCACAGAGATCAAAACTATGGAAATAATGGTAATTGTGCCTTTGTGAGATTAGAAAGAAGAAAGTTACAACAATATGAAAAGGATCGCAAACATATATGAGATTCATAAGGGTATACTGATGCCATAAATATCCAGCCCATATAACATAAGATAGATCTAATGATAATCTCTAACACTCCTGAAGATGAAGCTCATGTCAGTTACGCCTAGCCTTCTAGAAAGAGATCTATTTACAGCATCCAGTCCTTTTGGGAAGTTACATACTAGTTCTGATTACAAAGTATATAAAATGGCAATGATTACTCATTTAAACATATCATGCGTGTTAATAAAGATCACCTCAATGTGTTTTGTACACTTAGGAGAAATTGAATTGTTAGCTTTGAAAAATGTTGTCTGATTGGCATAGGCATAAGAATTTTATCGGAACATCAAATAACGAATATGAGGATATAAGTCACATCATCTTACAAGATTCCACTTCACACAACAGTGTAAAACCACTGTGCTAGATCTAAAGACAATATTTTGCTTCTTACTTTACCAAATGCCACTCATATGGTCACTAAACAATACCACAAGTAATTGTTTAATGTAAACCAACAAACATATGGCAACTTGCCAATGGACAATCATAAGCACATACATAAACCAAGTTGTACAACATAAGATATATCTAGTCGAGTAATTGCAAAGAAAATCAGGTTCTAAATCAATCGTCAACAAATAACTGCATCTTCGTTTATCTTTGACAAATCATCCCAAAATATATATTCTGGTCATCAATTTAACTTTTGTTCAAAAAAATGATGAAAAATAGCTCACTGTTCACAAATCAGACTGAAATCACTGAACAATCTAACGTGACCAAGCATGGATACTGATTCAAACAGGCGGATTCAATTGTTTTAGCAGTTGAACTGCCAGACTCAATGGACAGACTAGTCAGACCAGTTTTTAGGTTTCAACTATTTTGAAAACGTTTAAAAAAAGACATGTTACAAGATACATATGTCCATTTCCACTAACTTAAACATCTAATCCTAACAAAGTAAAAGCAAAAGCAGGGCCAGAACTCAGTCAACTCCATCCAACCCCCACCCCTCCAGGACCTCCACCACAAGTTCTGTACTAGATACACAACCAATTGCACTTGACACTCTCCTTGGTCACAATCACACACAAGCACATCGTGTGCTCACACACAACCACATAGATACCTCTTTTTGATTTATTGGTTTCATTATATTTGTACATGGTATTTACAATATAATTCCATTATTTTTATGATACTTTCAGATCATAATGATTTTTTTCCAAATGATCAATGATTTAAAGTTTATAATATATATTAGAGTAGTTATGATATTTTCAGATCATAATAAATTTTTTCAATCATTTTATAATATATATTTGAGCTTTTCCTTGAATTTTCCTTATTTTTCAGAATTTTTCCTGACTTTCCTTTAATTTTTTACATAATAATTTTTATGGCATTAGGAGAAGAGGGAAACACAAAAGGGAGAAGGGGTCAAGAGAAGAAAAGAAGTTGTGTTGGAAGAAGGTGCAAAAGGGGGATCAAAAGAAGTGAGATCAGAAGAAGGGGGAAACGTGGGGTTGGGAAAAGGGGAAATGTGAAAGAGAGAAGAGGTCAAGAGAAGAGAAGAAACAACGTTAGGAGAAGAAGAGAAGTAGTGTCAAAAGAAGACAAAGAAGGGGGAAATGTGGGGTCTGGAGAAGGGGAAATGCGAAAGAAAAAAGAGGTCAAGAGAAGAGGAGAAACAACATCAAGAGAAGGGAATTAACATCATCGAGAGAAAGCGCATCGGCTACAAAAATGGTGATTTACAATCAAAGATACTTTAGACGATGTCACAACAATGGAAGATAGTTATGAAAGCAACAAGAGATGGCTATGATGGCGTCGAGAGATATTTACTATAATGACGGGGAGTCACAAAGTTGAGGATGATATTTCCAAGAGATTGATGATTTTTCTCATCCTCAAGGTGGGAAATGTTGAAAAAATAATTTATATATATGGATGGAAATTCTAAAAAAATTCAGAATCGTCAAGCACAAATGATCGAAAATCAATAAAAAAATTCTCATATTTTATTTAAACCCCCCCCCCCCCCCCCAAGCCTACAACCATGTAGAAGAAGACAAATATGTCATGGTAGCAACCCTCAATCTGAGAAAGGATGCAACACGTTGGTTCAACCATTCAGGGAAGGGAGATGGTGTGCTAAAGGAGCTAGTGGAGGCCCTAATGGCACGTTTTGCAAAGAGTTCATTACGAGACTTCTAAGAGAAGCTTCTCAAACTCTAACAAAGGAGCATGATCTCGGAATATAAGGAGTTTGATGCACTGTCAACAAGGGTTGAGGGAATAACTAAGGCCAAACTAGTATCCTACTTCATGGGAGGATTGAAAGACCAAATAAGGCTAAACGGAAAATGTGTACAACTGATTTGAGGTGTATAAGAGGCTATTTCAATGGCTTGTCTACAAGAGTCACGAATGGAGGTGAAGATGGAGGTGTATAAGAGGGAGGCAAAGGGGAAAATCGGTTCATGGAGGAAGCCTGTTGCAGCATGGAAGGGGGAAGGACGTTCAAGCTTGGGGAGCAAGGGGACCTCCAAGATGGAGGACACCCCAAAATGGACATAAGCTACCCGAATTTCTATAGCAGAGGAACAACAACAAAGGAAGCTTAGTTTATGTTTTCATTGTGATGAGAAATACTGTAAAGGGCAAGTTTAAAAGAACAAGTCAACTAGACTATTATTGATGCAAGGAGTGAGCTTGGATGGTGAGGAGGAAGGAATAAATGACGAACTGGAAAAGGAAGAGACAAACCCAAAGGACCAACCACAAATCTCGTTGCATGCACTCATCAAAGATAATCATTTGGTTACAAGGAGCATGTTTGGGCAAAATGGTGACAATCCTCATTGATCCTGAAAGTACTCGTAAGTCAACTTCTTAAGGGAGGATTTGGTGAAGTCACTCAAGTTGCTGATGGTAAGGAAAAACGAGTTACACAGGTGATGTTAACATCAAGAGAGTTTGTGAAGTGTAAGAGATACTGCTTAAGGGTGGACATCAAATTTGAGGGGTTGCTAATACAGTTAGATGTATATATGATAATGTTAGGGAAGTGCAACATCATAATAGGCATGCAGTGGCTTTGGCCAAGTGGGGAAGTCATCCTTAATTTTAAACGACTCACCTGTCAGTTTGAGAATAAGGGGAAGACAGTGGAATGGAAGGGAGGAGTTGCATGTGAAGTCTATATTGAAGACTTGGCCAACCGCAGTAAACAGATTGCATATATGGCCTTAGTCTAGGTGGAGGCCAGTAAAGAAGGTTTGGAAGAACACATAATAGTGGAACTTGGAAGTTGAGAAACTTTTACAACGGTTTTGTCTAGTCTTCGAAGAACCCAAAGAACTTCCATAGGGGCGACCAAAAGATCACCAGATAACTGTCAAGTATCCAGAGTAACTAGTGGCAATCAAACCTTACATGCATGCTTATTTCCAAAAAAAAGAAATAGAGAGCCAAATAGAAGATTATCTGGCCAAGCATCAGATTAGACCAAGTGTTAATGAATTTGCATCCCCTATATTGCTAGTTAAAAAGAGGGATGAGAGTAGGCATATATGCATAGACTATAGAAAATTGAACAAAAACACAATTATAAACAAGTACCCAATGTCAGTCATTGATGAGTTATTGAATGAATTAGGGAACGCAAAATAGTTCTCAAAGAGTGATATTAGGTCCAGGTACCACCAAATTTGGATGGCTGAAAGGGATATACATAAAACGGCCTTCTGCACTCATAATGGACATTATGAGTTTATCATGTTGTTTAGGCTATGCAATGCCCCAACAACATTCTAGACAATAATGAACAATATTTTCAGGCCCTATTGGAGAAGATATGTATTAGTATTTTTTGATGACATTTTGATTTACAGCACTACATTTCAAGATCGCTTAGTACATCTTGAAAAGGTGTTAAATATATTGCTGTAAAATAAGTTCTATGCCAGCAAGAGGAAGACTAAGTGTCAGTCTGTTGTGCAAACAATTTCATACTTGGGACATGCCATCATTCCTGAAGGAGTAAGTATTGACAAGGAGAATGTTAAACCAATTCTGGACTGGTAAGTACCAAAAGATGCCAAGGGGTTGCGTAGCTTTCTAGGCTTCTCTAATTACTACCAGCAATTTATTAAAGATTATAGAAAGATTGTACAACTTATAAATGTTGCCCTGAAATTAGAAGGCTTCCAATGGAATGAGGAAGGATAGTCCACCTTCAAGGCACTTAAGGAAGCCCTAGTCAACACTCCTCTTCTAGTGTTACCGAATTTCTCCAAGGAATTCACAATAGAATGTGGTGCATCTTGACAATGGGAGTTGTTTTGATGTAAAAGGGGCACCTCATTGCCTATTTAAGCAAATTGTACAAAGTAAAGCAAGGATTTGCTCCCATTTATGAAAAGAAGATGATGGCTATCATAGCAGCAATCCAAAAGTAGAGACAACTACCGACCAGGTGAAGATTCAAGATACAGATGGACCAACTCAGCCTGCAGCACATCGAGGACTGGTACATAAGGACACCTGCCCAAGAGAAATGGTTGGCTAGGCTCCTGGGATTTCATCGCACAATTGAATACAAGTTGGGGAGGACAAAAAAAATGGCTGACACTTTATTGCGTCAAGATCAGGAACCGAAAATCCAGTGTTATGGTTTAACAGTGTTAGTGCTACACGGTTGGAGTTGATTAAGGAAAAACATCGGGAAGCAGATGACCACTGAGAGCTGATCAACAAATGGATTGAAAGCAAGCTTAGTCCCAGAAATATAAACTAGTGGAAGGGATGTTTTCTACAAGGGAGGATTGGTCATAGCTATCAAACTTGTGTGGAGGACACTACACCTCAAATAGTAGCAAACACTAATCTATTTCCACTTGTCACTCCATCCACCACCATAGATTGTTCATTCGATCACCATTATGAGCGGAGATCAGTGGATCAACATGAGGACCGCCACAACCACCATCTCATTTCTTGATAAAGATTGATCAACACATCTCTAGATTTGATACCTAGATAAAGTAGCTTAATTTCTCAAAATAAGTTCATGGAATTTGCTTCTAAGACAAATCACCATTAAAGAAATGTATTTTTAACATACAACTAACACAGCTCATATTAAAAATTGATATTAAGTATAAAAAAACCATCAACTGAAGCCTTCAAAACTCATAGATTGAAATTGATTATCAAAATTCTTACACTCAGAAGTAAAGATATCTGGCAAATTAATTAAATACCATGGAAAAGTATCTAAAGATCAAAAGCTGATGATAAAAAAATTTGACATTACCTTGCAAAGATCAATTATGACCAGGGTGTAATACAATAGTCTGAACGGTGGCTGAGGTAACAAAAGTAACTGCCAAAAATAAAGGGTAAAACTACTTCATAGTTCATACAATATTTAGGAGTTGAACACAAAGTGATGAAAACTAAGATGGCAGAAAGCAAACAAATAGAAGATAAAATCAACCTTTCTCAGATCTCAACACATTCCACAAGTATATTCAATGTGTGCATGCTTTTTGATATATCATCCAATCCTTTAATACTATTTTTATTATGCTCAAGCATTGGTAAAGATAGGATACGTGTTTAAACATTAAGCAATTCATCCCAAACTCACAATATGATATACAAATAACATTTTTACGTTCACTCTTCAGTTTGTCAACTTTTATGATAAATTAAATCATCCATCCATCTTCTAGATACACATTACTAAAAGCACCAATGCCCCCCATTCTTCTGATTTCCAAATTGCAAACACAAGCACCACACACTTACAATCATCCCGGGTGTTTTATCTCCTTGTGATGAAAATGAGTCAGAAACACAATCAATTCAGCAAGCACATACTACATAAGGCAAATGGATAAAGTGAAACTTTAACATGAATTAAAATAGAAAAGAATCTTTCCACTCATTGCTAATTGGTTTTAAACTGAATATTCATATTTAAGCTGATTAACAAAGGATCAAAGCTGAACAATTCCAGTAGGCCCACAAATCCACCTAAAAAAACACTAGTACTCAACAAATGAGGTGTAGGGGAAACCATAATACCACATAGACTAAAAAAAAAGAAAGGACTTCTCGATTAAAAAGGACCTCTCCACTCGTTAATTTATTGTGAGTTGGATGTCCATATTATAACAGGCATAATACATAGGTAACAGGCTACAAGAATACAATATTAAAACTATAGTTTACCTGTGAAAATATTGTCTCTGCCATCAAATACTCATACCGGAAAGGCACAGGCAACCCAGCCATGTAGAAAGCACATTCCTTGCGGCTATATTTCCATGAAAAGCAAAGTTAGAAATTTCACAAAATGCATAAGCATGATAGAAACACATGCTTGTAACAATAACAACGAAGAATTCGAGAAAAGATATAGAAAATTACAAGTTTTTTCAGTAGATAGTGTAATGATAGTTGTAGGATCATGCCCAGAATCCCAAGGTTTTTTAACTTATGTTATGAGCTCCACATCACAATGGAGTAACATTATCATGGCGCCAATGCAGAGTCTCATAAAACTGATAAAAGAACCTAGTTACTAGTGGAAAATCTAACAAATTCATTAATTCACAATCAACATGACCTAATTTAGACAGAAGCCATGAATATCAAGTATCATTAAGTCCTACAAAAAAGAAAATAAGTATGGATCCACTAACCAGCCATTGAAGAAAAATAGAACATCCAATAAATATTCCTCCACGATAAACCTATCTATAGGTTGGATATTCTGTCAACAGAAACAGAAGCAGAAAATCAAGATCCTACAAAACCAACATCCATAAAAATAGGAATAAATCCTAGAATAAGGCTACATCCAACAAAAATGAAAGATAATTTGGCATGTGTCAATGGTCACATTAATCAGAATTAAAAAAATAAGTCTAATGTCATCCTACAATAATTGGCAGCATAACTGATCAATTCATAACATGCATATCTCATATTTAGGTTTAAACATTTATTATTAAATGCACATTAAGAAAACTCATTAACAGAGGGATCCCTTTATCCCATATTTTATTTAACCTTGGATTTAATGTGCTTGCATGTACAAGAAGTTAGAGAAAATATATTGGTCAGACGGTTGGAAAGATGGCAGCAGTTCAGTGAATATGACTATACTCCAATATTTTAATGAAAGCTTGTTATTTTGAGATGAAATAATGCACATTAAGAAAAAATCATTAACAGAACAATCCTATATCCCATCTTTTAACTAAATTGAAATTAATGGGTTTGCATAAATGTGCAAGAAGGCAGTGAAAAGATATTGGCCAGACAATTGGAAAGTTGGCAGCAGGTCAGTCAATACAACTATTCTCCACTACGCCAATGATACTCAACTATTTTTAAATGTGTCAATTATCAAATTAATTGGCATAAATGATACACTTCCTAGCTTCATGGCCAGTCAATTCATACGCACCCATATCAAGTATTTATATCTAAAAACTTATTGTTAAATGCACATCAAGAAAAAACGATTAAAGAGGGGACCTTTTACCCCATCTTTTATTTAAGCAGGAACATGGGCCAAATGAAGGAGAATAGTTGATGGTTTAGGGAGGCAGGGGCAAGGCCAAATGAAACAGATAGTTTAGAGGATGGTGAGGGAGACGGTAACAACACCAAAGAAGGGATGACAGTAGAGGGGGCACAAACACCGGGTCACCTGGTCTAGTGGTGGATATCGTGGCTGGCCATTTAGAGTTGATAACTAAATCTGTTAATAAGGAGAATAATCCAATGTGCCAGAATGAGGAAATGGTTGAAGAGGACTGTATGGTGGAGGCAAACCTAATGGTCAGGAAGGAAACTATTTTGGCTGACCAAGAAGGGTCAGACTCTTACATTGCAAAAGAGGACTGTCAAGAGGAGGGAGGGATGGGAGGAATTAATAGAGGAGGATGTCCCCGGGATTTACAGTAGATAACATCATTGTATAGCTCTGATGAGGAGCACAAAAAGAAAAGAGGGAAGCATATTCTTTCAGCTGTTAAAGGCTATAACCTAAGAAGAACTATTTAAGACAAAGGGGGGAAGATGGAGGAGATAAATGATAAAGAAGCAGTTGCTACTCCCAATGTTAGCAAAGTGGGAAGTAATGCAGTCACACCAGTGATCTTTGCCAGTATGGATATATGCTTGATCCGGAATTACAGGGGTATAGCTAACAAGGCTACCCTTGGTTTTCTGAAAAAACTGCTCTGTAAGGAAAGAATTAGCATGGCCACTTTGCTGGAGCCCTTTGTGGGAGAAGCATTCCATAGAACCATCAACAGTCTTGGCCTAGAAGCAGGAACTAGCAACAAAACATCTAATGAAATTTGGGTGATGTGGAATTCTCTGCTGGAATGTAGCTGTATCCAAGATGAACCTCAAGTCACCACCCTCAAGGTCAGCCTGCAAAGGTCTAATTTTTTGTTCTCTGTGGTCTATGCAGCTACCAACGAGGAAAGGAGAAGACTCCTGTGGCAGGATCTATCCAGCTACAACTCAAATTGGCCTTGGGTTGTAAGAGGGGATTTTAATACAGTGTGATCAGCAGAGGAGAATGTTAATCTGGTTGAAAACAACCAAGGCATTCATTAAATGGGTCGTTTGAAGCTAATCATAAAAGCAGCCTGTTTACTTGGAGCAACAACCAGCAAGGTAAGGGCAGAACTTTGGATCTAGAGCCGATTATTGTGGAGTACCTACCTAGACTTTACTCTGATCATGTTCCTATGCTTATCAAGGCTACCCAAGAAAGAAGAAGAGGTTCATCTCCTTTCAAGTTCCAGAACATGTGGCTGAGACATCCAGACATTATGCAGACAGTGGTGCAAGTTTGGAAGAGTTGCAAGCATAGCTGCCCTCTGTCCAAGTGAGTTTTGGGCTAACTATGGTAATAAGAGGGGTGGAATAAACTTGAGTTTGGGAATTTCAATGAGAATTATGACAGATTAGTTGCCAAAATTAAAGAACTTGAGTTCTGTTCAAATGGACTGGAGAGTGAGGAGGAGGTGAACAAGCTCCAATCACCTCAAGGAGGAATTAAAGGAGATTGATAACCATAGAGAAATGTTCCTAGCCCAAAAGGCTAGAGTGAAATGGCTTCACCAAGGGGACAGGAACACTGCCTATTTCCATGCTGTGGTTAAAAAGAGAAGAAAGTCCATTCATTAAAGTGCTTCAGAACAATAATTTCAGAGGCTCTATGGAGAAGATCAAGGAACGAGGAACAGTGTTTTATTGTGATCTGCTGACGACTAATGGTTATGAGTTGTGACATACGTGAGAACCTTATCAACCACATTCTTAGTCTGGCTAACATGGAGGATGGCAGAAATCTCTGCAAGATACCAGAGGAAGATGAAATTAAACAAGTGCTGGACTCCATGAATGGCAACAAAGTGCCTGGACTCCATGAATGGCAACAAAGTGCCTGGACCAGATGGTTTTACTTCAACGTTTTTCAAAAAATGCTGGGATGTACTCTGAAAAGACATAGTTGAAGCTATTCAAGCTGTTTTCCAGGGATATATTCTGCCACATGCTTGGAAAATCACTTTCTTAACTCTTGAGAAGGATAGCCTGAAGGACTACTCCGAGCTTCAGCCCATAAATCTAAGCAATGTTGTTTACCAGTTGGCCAAGTTACCATGAATAGGCTGGATCTGGTTGCAAGCAAGCTGATCCTGAAGAACCAAGGCGTTTTATAGAAGGGAGGTCAATCTTTGAAAGCATTGGAGTGACTCAAGAGATAGACCAGAAAATTGACAAAGGTCAGAGGGACGACAATCTCATTCTCAGTTTAGATATAAAAAAGGCATATGACAGAATGGAATGGGCTTTTTTATTTGCTATCTTACGAAGATTCAGTTTCCAAGAGAAATGGAAAGACATTATTGAGGACTGTGTCTGCAGGAACAGCATTACAGTGATTATAGAAGGGTCCCCCACACCCTTTTCTAGGGCTTCCAAAGGGCTTCCTCAAAGAGATCCTCTATCTCCCTACCTGTTCATTCTGATGGAGGAGGTGTTACGTAGGAGAATTGCTTATCTGATTGAATGTAATGGGATCAAACCCTACTTCATTGGATCAACTATCAGACCAGTTTCACACTTGCTCTTTGCGGATGACATTGATTTTCTTGAATGGGAGAAGGCAGTCGATAAATAGACTTATGGTCTTCTTGAAAAGGTATCAAGACTCTTCAGGCCAGAAAATTAATGAAGCAAAAAGCTTATTCTTCACAGCCAATAGTATGAATGCAACACAGAATGAAATGCTGTCTCAGTGGACTGGGTTTCAAAAAGGGTCTCTGCCCTTCAAATATCTGGGTTGCAGACTGTTTAAAGGTAAGACTAAAATAGAGTATTTTGAGGAAATGGTAGAGAAGATACAAAATAAATCAGCCGGTTGGAAGGGTTCCATGCTCAGACTAGGCAAATGACTCATGCTTGTTAAACACATGTTGTCAAGCATCCCCATCCATACTTTAAGCATTTTCGATGTTTCTCAGAGTATTCTCAAGAAGCTGCAAAGGATTATGGCTAAATTCCTTTGGGGAGGAGATAATGATGGTAAACATCATTGTGTAGGCTGGTGTACAATCACAAAACCAAAGGATGTAGGGTTGGGGATTAGAGATCTCAGTGAGTTCATGAAAGCTTTAAGAATGAAGATAGCCCAGTCAATGAAATTTGGCGACTCCATATGGACAAACTTGATGAAGGAAATCCATAGAGATATTGATGTTGAGCAGAGGAACAAGAAACTTGTTGCAAGGTTCAACTCCCTCCAGAAGGCATGGATTGATGGGAAACATTCCCTAATCTGCAAGAGGAGAAGGAAATATTAACTTTTGGTGTGATAAATGGCTTCTTTTGGGGCCATAGCTAATTATGCAGAGTCTCCAAACACCTACAGCAGACTTATAGTGAAGGAGATGAAGGGTAACCCCGACCTTCTTCAAGCTTTGAATCTTAATCCAAGGGTGATGAGGGAGGTTCAAGAAGGATTGTCTTGAGTATGTATGGGGAAGGATAGCTTAACTTGGTGCTGGAATTCTGAAGGTATTATCACTGTAAAATCTGCATGGGAACACATCAAGACGAAGGTCAGTCTTTCAAATTAGGGAAAAAAACATTTGGTGCACTACAAAATATCTTTCTTCTTGTGGAGAGCTGTACATAATGATCTGTCAACAGAAGTCAATTTGAAAACCAGAGGGCCGAAATTATCCTCAATCTACAGTTACTGCAAAATCCTTAACAGGGAAGACTCATTGAAGCATCTTTTCTTTGAAGGAGAGTGGGCAATATTGGCAAGATTCTGGGGGGGGGCTCAGTTCTCAACGAAACCTACAATACCAGCTTAGGTTGGGAAAGATGGTGATGAAAAGCTTACAAGAAGTTCATAAAGGCATGTACGATGAAATAAGGAAGGGTATCTGTGCTATTATGTTATGGGAACTACGGAAAGAAACATGTAATGTCAAGATTGGGAACAAAAAAGGCTCCTTTGGAAATATTATTCAAAGGGCTATTAGCAATATTAAAGATCATTGAGGTACCATTTCAATGGAAAACTGCAATGAAACAAAGGTCAACAAAATCTTATCAAGACTGAATCTCAGATGCAATGTCATTGAAGGAGGATTCAGATGGCTTAAGTGGATAGCACCTAAAATAGGTATTTTCTAACTAAATACTGATGAGGCAACGACTATCAATTTCAGACCAGGAGAAGGTAGCATCCTAAGAAACTCAGTCAGAGACATAATGATGGCTTTTTCTTTCTTTTACAAGGAATTGTTGATCACGGCTTTCAAACTAGGGGTAGTCTATGATGGGTTAAAACTGTGTTTTGATCAGAGAATCAAGTTGTAGAGAAATGTGGTGGAGGTGGACTATATCCAAGTTGCTGAAATGCTTTCCAACGAGGACTGTTATCCACTGGCAGATCAAACCATACTGACTACAACTTAAAATTTACTTGCAACAAATGATGGGACTCATGCAAACTTATGGAGAATGTAATGGGGTTGTAGATGTTTTGGCGAAGGAGGCTCTTTGGCACAAAAAGGAGAGAGTATTCACAAATAAAGAAGAGTTACTCAAGGCCGCTTTCACTAGATGCAAGTTGGATACCACCAAAGTTGTGACTCTGAGATTCACATGTTAACAGCAACGTTGCTTTTCAGGCAATTAGTGGCACAGGGGTTTGGGCGTCTGATGCTAGCAGCGAGAAGCCTAAAGTCCATAAGAAGCTGCATTCAGACAATCAGTGACTTCCAATTAGTTTCTTCAGAATGCTAGCTACTGGAAGCCCAAAGAGTTTGCAATCAGGTGACCGATCAATGTTTCTTCAGATGTCTGACGCTAGTTGCTGAAAGACCGAAGTCTGGGATTCCCATCTGACGTTCAAACTCTTTTGTAACCGTTTTCCTTGTGAGACATTGGTATACTTCTCCCCACTTGTATCTATTTTGTTTTCCTAGGCCTTTGCTCCATAAATAAATTGGAGACATTCATTAAAAATAATACACATTTCACAGCAATCAAAGAAATTTCAGGATTCAGAACATAATTATGGTGGGAGAAATAGCCTCACGGACAGGTGCTTAGTGAGGTCTTTCCTAACATTTCAGCACTCCCTTTGTCAACTATGGCAGTCGTTAGAGACATGGCACATAAAAATGATACGGAGGTCAGATAGGACCTAAATCTTAGAAAAAATGTAAAAGATAAGGAGTTCCAGGAATTGCTAGCTCTTCTGGACAGATTACAAGACAATATGAATCTTCCAGATGAAGGGACAGATCTCATCCACAGGGAGAACCCATCAAAGCATCAACTCTCTGTCACATTTATATGAAGGTTCATGTGAGAGGTGGCCTCTTATAAACTAGTTTGGAAATGTAAATTTCCACTTAATCACAGACCTTTTATGTGGCTCTTAAAGCATAACAAAGTAGTTACCAAGTACTTCCAAACTCCAAAGTAAATGGGCGGGCTCTGATGATCACTCCTGCTCACTGTGGCTTGGCTGCTAAGTGGCTAAAAAAGACCATTATTCCTTCACTGAAATTTAAGGCAAAACAAAGATCCCTATTAGTAGTCTGTGAATGCCATTTTCTGGAGCATTTGGCATGAAAGAAATGAAATTATATTCCGGAGGTGTGAGACAAACAGGGACGGAATCTTATACAATGCTGTTTCCTTTTTTACTGTTTGGGCTGACATTTGTAATATTAACTCAGTTCATGGGCTTCTTCAGGGTGGCGGTATTCTGTTGAAACTCTGTGATTTATCAATTCAATCAAATCTCTGTACCTGGTTGATGCTTATTGAATTATAAGAATCATCCTTATTCTTCTCAAAAAAAAAATACAGATTTGAGTTATTTGACCAAATCATGGTGTGTTTTGCTTGTTAACTAGTTATCATTGCAATGTACAGGTAGATAAAAAAAAAATGACGAGATAGGAGATATTTCTTATGATAACTTGACCATGAGATCACCTAGGAGACAGAATTTCTACAGCTACTAGTGTGTCTCAAAAGTTTATCACAAACCCTTGACTAATCTCACTTAGATTAAAAAAAATGGTCAATCTCAATGGCCCCAAAGCCCAAGAAGATATGTGAAAATATTTGATGCAAAAACACAACAATACAGAGGCAACAAAAAATAATGAACAATAATCTATAAGACTTGGTTGCATGATGGAACGCAATTAATGTGAAAGCTAAACCAAAGAACTGGATTTACCTCCACTTTGCTGGCAGGAAAGATATTAAGTCTGCGAAGCCGTCGAGGATAGCTTAAGTACGCTTCATGTCTCATGTATGCATAAGAGATAGTAGAGTGTGAAGAAGGCCGTTGAGGTTGCCCAGGACTGGAGATTGGTGGAAATTCATGGGATTTTCCATCCACTAACTGTGCCTCAAATGACAAATGAGGTCTGGGCACTGACAAACATCAAAAAAGGGCAAAATTTTGCCATGCACGAAATAAAAGTGGTGAAGAATTTTTTAAGAAATACCATCAAAAGTTTGAGCTATTGAGAATGAAAGCATAATGATATTGAATGATGATGAAAATATATCATTCAAACTAAAAGAGACCAACATAACATTACAAGTTTATGTTTTTATGTTTCTTCCAACCTTCATCAAGTAAAAAGATCAGTCAGCAAGAAAGGTTCAATCATAAAAATGAAATAATAAACCATGTGGAATGGAAAAGGTGATTTCCTTGTTATCTACATTAAAAAGTGTTACATACATATAGGGTAGACTAGATACCCAAGGAAAATGGATATCCATTTACCCACTAACCACACACATACATATATGGTATAACAATTATACCATAATACATAACATTTAAACGCCCCTCAAATTAGAGCATATGAAGTAATAGTTGACATCTATGTATTTCATCTACTCATATAAGGTAGAATTGTTGGTTGTAAAGATTGCTACCTGGTAGTCACAATGTATAGCAATGGGAGTCTAAATGGTGAGCCAAACTCTTGTAGAAGCAACCTTAGACATACCCTCTCACATGCAAACTAAACCATAGTGTAGTACTCAACGTCAACATTGGATCTACAAACAACATTTTGTAGTTTATTGTGCCAAGTGACCAAATTGCCCTTAACAAGTGTAAAAACCAGAAATAGATTTTGTCACCTTTAATCCTTTATCACCTACATACCTAGAATCCGTGTGCTTTAACTTACAAGTAACCATGTCTCCTATATGTAAGACCTCTACTTGGATCATTCTTCACATGAGCTTGAACCCAGAGTGCTCCCTACCAATGAATGGTGTTGGGCTCACATATGAACTAACCAAAAAAACTTGACTACATATGCTATGTTTGGTCTCATAATTGTCAAGTATATCAGTTTCTCAATCAACCAACAATATCTTCCAAAATCCTCAAGAGGCTCCAAAGATGAATCCCAAAGTGGAATGGAAAAGGTGATTTTCTTGTTATCTCTATTCAATAGAGTTACATTCATATAAGGTAGACTAGATATCCAAGGAAAATGGATATCTATTTATCAACCAAACACACACACAAATGATATATCAAGACCATAATACATAACATCTTTAACAAATCAAATCCATCATCCATCTATAGTTCTACACAGCACTTTTGGTTGATCAGAAAAAGGGGGTTAATCTTAAAAAAGAAATAATTCTTTCTTTTTGAGTAATAACAGATGATTAGGTGTAACATCCTCATTGATGATCACACTTGACAGTTCTGAGTTGGGGAAGTCAGGTTCTCCAAAGACTTTTCACAGAGAGCATCAAAACTCACAAGCACCAAGTTTCTATGTATATGGTGTTTTGTATTGAAGAATGCACATTTAATGAAGTCCTTAATGATTAATATATGATCAATCCATACCAAGAGATACTCTAGCCTATAAACATCTGGACAAGGGAATTACAGTGAAAGGTTGGTCCTAGGATGCAATACAGACCTAGATATCTAGATCAAATTTGGATTCAAATCCAGATTTTTCCAAAGATGTAGTGGAAGAAGGTGGAACGAAACCCTAGAAATCTAGGTTTTCTGTAAAAACTGTATTTCAATCTAATTTCATTACATATATATATGCTAAATGAGTTTAGATATGGATCATTAAATGGATCCTGAAGTATCCAATAACCCAATAACCTAACAATCTAACACTCCCCCTTAAGCTGGGGCATATACATATCACACATGCCTAGCTTACAACACAATCTTTTAAAAGGAGTAGCATTCAACCATTTGGTGAGAATATCTGCCACTTGATCTTCAGACTTGACAAAGGGTGTAGATATGATTTTCTTCTGAACATTATCCCGAATGAAGTGACAGTCTACCTTCACATGTTTGGTTCTCTCATGAAACATGGGGTTGGATGCAATATGTATAGCAGCCTGATTATCACAGTACATTAGCATTGGACTGGTATGATCAACTCCAAGTTCAAACAGTAACGCTTTGAGCCACACAAGTTCAGCTGATGTATTTGACATACTCCTGTATTCTGCTTCGACATTGGATTTTGCAATCACATTCTGTTTCTTGCTCCTCTAAGTAACAAGATTACCCCCAACAAAGGTCAACCAACCGGAAGTGGACTTCCTACTGTTTCTGTCTCCTGCATAGCTAGCATCAGAATAGCCTTCAATACCAACATGACTATGCTTCTTATACAGAAGGCCTTTTCTTGGAGTACGTTTAATATATGTCAGCAAGCGAAGGACTCCTCGCCAATGAACCTCCCTGGGAGAGTGTATGAACTGACTCAATAAGTTAACTGTGTAAGATATATCAAGTCTGGTGACAGTCAGGTAGATAAGTTTCCCAACAAGTCTCCTATATCTACCTAGATCATCAAACAAGGGGGATTCAGTGTCTTATAAAGAGTGAGTCTGTTCAATGGGAGTCTCCTCTGGTTTACAACCTTCACGCCCAGTCTCTTTGAGTAGATCAAGGCATATTTCCTTTGGGACAGCGACATGGTCTCATCTGAATGCACCAATTCAATGCCTAGGAAGTAACGAGGAGTGCCCATATCTTTGGTGGCAA
>JAMKPZ010006831.1:0-12728 GCA_024699675.1 Amphibolis antarctica
TGAAACTATGTGGAGTGCAAAAGGTCAAGGACCAAAGAAGGATTTATGTTCAAAGTCTAAGATCAAAGGGTGAGCATAGCTAATAACATAGTCTATTGAATACATGACTATAGGGACTGGGTTCCGATGGACACCCATCAAAAATATGATACACAGACTATGAAAGGATGATGTGCATGATGGTAGTTTGCTGAATACCCCACTAAGTGGGGCCAGATTTTAGTAGGTATTGTTACCTTTGGTTTCAAAGATAAGGAAACTGTTATGCGTGGTAACCAAAGAAGCACAGTGGAAATCGAACGGAGGAGTGAGCGATGAGAAAGGAAAAGGGAGAAGAAGATCGCCAAGCATACACAACACTGAACACACAGATTTTACATGGTTCACCTCAACACGGGACTAGTCCATGGATGGAGAGGGAGGGAGTTTCTTACGTGGAGGCTAGGGTTACAAATCTCTCAACTCATACTCTTTGGAAAACCCTAGCCAAGCTTATATAGTGCTTGGGTATTCCAAGAGGGTACAAAGACCAAAATGCCCCTTATACTAATTACATTATTAGTATCATTCAAAACATAATACAACAATCTCCACCTTGTCTTGAATGCTGGCCCCACCTTGACCAAGCCTCTCCATTAGGACTCACAAGGGGACAGCTGTAGCCATACATGTTGAGCAAGTCCAAGCAATGCTTGAACTTACTCTCAATCACGCCCTTTGTAAACATGTTTGCTGGATTGTGCTTAGTGCTGATTTTCAAAATTTTTATTCTGTCTTCACTTCTGAGAAAGTGGTACCTGACATCAATGTGTTTCGTGTGATCATGAAACACATTGTCCTTTGTTAAACAAATGGCACTGAGACTGTCACAGAAAATATCAACTTTGTTAATCTGCACTCCAAAGTCTCCAAGTAGCCCTTTTAACCAAATTCCTTCCTTTGCAGCCTCAGTCATTGCCATGTATTCCTCCTTCGTAGTAGAGAGTGAAATAGTAGGCTGAAGTGTTGACTTCCAACTGACAACTAAGTCTGTCATAGTGAAAATATAACCAGTCAAGGATCTCCTCTGATCAACATCACCTGCATAATCAGAATCAGAAAATCCAACCATGTTGCAGTTCTGCTTGACGCCATATATTAGCCCTACATCAGGTGTTCCCTTTAAGTATCTGAAAATTCTCTTCACGGCTTGCCAATGCTCCTTGCCAGGATTTGACTTGTACTTACTGACAACACTAAGAGGATAAGCTAAGTCAGGACGGGTACATACCATGGCATACATCAAACTGCCAACGACCTGTGAATAAGGGACACGCTCCATATGCTCCTTCTCTGTTTGAGATTGTGGAGACATAGCTGATGACAAACGAAGATTCCTGTCAAAAGACGTCTCAATGGCTTTGCATGAAGTCATACCAAACCTACTAAGAATCTTCTCTATGTAGCTATGCTGATGGAGAAAAAGTCTTCCTGCTTTCCTATCTCTTTGTATCTTCATCCCAAGTATCTTTCCAGCTGGGCCAAGATCTTTCATTTCAAATTCAGATTTCAAGACATTTTTCAAATCTTGTATCACCTTGATATCTTTGACAGCAATCAAGATATCATCCACATACAAGAGCAAATATACATGTGTGCCATTTTCTAATTGTTTAACATACACACATGAATCATAGCAGCTACGAGCAAAGCCAACTTTAGTGATAAAAGTGTCAAACCTTTTATACCACTGTTTGGGAGATTGCTTAAGTCCATACAAGGACTTCTTCAGCTTGCAAACTAGGTCTGATTTCTCCTTGGTAACAAAACCTGTTGGCTGTTCTATCCAAATTTTCTCTTTTAAGTCACCATGCAAGAAGGCTGTCTTCACGTCAAGTTGCTCTAACTCCAAGTTCCTTGCAGCCACAATTGCTAGGAGCACTCTAATAGACATGTGTCTAACTACTAGTGCAAAAACATCATTGTAATCAATACCTTCTTGCTGTGAGTAGCCCTTAGCTACCAGTCTCGCCTTGAACTGCACGCCTTGACTGCCTTGTATTCCTATCTTTCTTTTGAACACCCACTTGCAACCAACAACGTTCTTAGCTCTAGGACACTTCACCAAATCTCATGTATGGTTCTTGTGAAGGGATTGAAGCTCCTTCTACATGGCAACTGTCTAATTTGCAGCATCCGAGCCTCTAATGGCAGCATCATAAGTGGGTGGGTTAACTTGTTCTTCCACCTCACTCGCTATCTGCAATGCAAAAGCAATCAAGTTGCTATACCCGTACTTGATCGGAGGCTGGGCGGCTCTTCTAGGACAATCCCTAGCTATGCACTTGGATGAAATTTCTTCCACATCATCCACACTGCTGCCATCAACTTCATCTGGCGAGTCCAAATCAGGAGTCACCTGTTCGGAACTAATAGACTGCGACAAAGAAAACTCCACCTGCTTGGAAGTATTGGGCTGATGTATAACAGTTGGCTTCTCTCCATTTTGCATCATTGAAGCCTCATCAAATGTGACATCACGACTATGTATCACCTTGCCTAACTCTATATCATAGATTATGTAGTCTTTTACTCCCATGCCATATCCCACAAAGATGCCCTTCTTGGCATGTGGTTCTAACTTACCATTGTTGATATGGTAATATGTAGAACATCCAAATATCTTCAACTTGGAATAATTGGCTATCCTGTTCATCTATACTTCATATGGTATCTTGTCTTCTATACCACTGGAGGGTGACTTGTTGACAAGATAGGAAGCTGTCAATAGCTGTGTTGATAGCTTCGGCCCAAAACTTCTTGTCCAAGCCGGCATGAGAAAGCATACACCTAGCTTTCTCCAATAGCGTGCAATTGAGGCGTTCTGCAACTCCATTTTGTTGTAGAGTCCCTCTAACAGTGTGGTGCCTCGTGATACCTGTTTTCTTGCAAAAATTGTTAAAATCATGAGAGCAGAATTCCAATCCTTTGTCAGTTCTTAGGTATTTCACTTTCTTGCCAACTTGGTTCTCAACTTGAGTCTTCCACTGCTTGAAACTCTTGAAAGCCTCACTTTTATGCTTCAAAATGAAAACTCATGTCATACGTGAATAATCATCCACAATGGAAAGGAAATACCTAGAACTTGCAAGGGAGGGTTGTTGGGAAGGTCCCAACAGTCTGCATGGACAGTCTAATGTCCCCTGAGTCGTATGCTCTCCTTTGCTGAATGAGACTCTCTTCTGCTTTCCACAGATGCAATGCCTACACAAATCTACATCAATGTATCTGTGTCCATCTAATCTGCCCAAATTGCTGAGTTTCTGCATTCCTCTCTGCCCCAAATGTCCAAGTCTGGAATGCCAAATGGCAGACGTGGATTGTTGATTTGCAACAACATAATCTCTAGTTGTATACTTGAACCGGAGAACCTTGAAGGATGCACAAAGGTTCATTCTTGACTCCTTTCAACACCACTAAGGAGCCCTTTGAGACAACTAGCTTGCCTCCTCCACCTGTATACTTGAAACCTTTGGAATCAAGTGTCATCAAAGAAATCAAGTTCTTTCCCAACTTAGGAACATGCCATACATCTTCTAGAGTTCTCACAATACCATCATGCATCTTGAAATGGATTGTACCAACATCTGCTCTAGTGCAAACATCATCATTGGCCAGTGTTACCTGTCCACCATTAACTTGGTCATACGTGTGGAAAAACTCCTTGTTTGGAGTCATATAATGAGATGCACCAGAGTCTAATATCCAACAATGATCTGAATATGCACTGCAAGAAACTGTAAGTGAAAAATCACCTTCTAATGCTGAATCTTCCTTTCAGCTACGACAACTATTCCTTTTGATTTTAGCTTGGGACAGTTTACTTTCCAATGTCTCTTTTCCTTGCAGTAATTGCAAGTATCTCTTGAGTACTTACTTCTAGACTTGCTTCTTTTCTTGAATTTATTGTTACTATTATTTCTCTGTTGTCGTCCTCTAGACTCGCCATAGTGAGCAAATAGGCCTGAAGCACTTGTGTCATTGCTCCCATGCGTGACCATATGCCTCAGCTCCCTGGAGTGAAGACTAGATCTCACTTCCTCTAATGTGATTGTATCCCTGCCAACCACAAAAGACTGCACAAAATTCTCAAAGGACAAAGGGAGTAAAACAAGTAAAATAAGAGCAGCATCCTCATCTTCAACTATCACGCCTATATTTCTCAACTCCATGAGAATTGTGTTCAGCTGATCTAAGTGTTGCTTAATGGGTGTTCCCTCCTTCATTTTCAATGAAAATAATCTCTATTTAAGCAATAATTTGTTGGTCAATGACTTTGTCATGTACAAAGTCTCCAACTTATTCTACAAGCCCAAAGCTATGGATTCATCAGCCACTTCAATAATAACTTCATCCGACAGACATAACAGTATGGTAGAATGAGTTTTTTCTTCCTGTTACTCATACTCTGTAAATTTTTCTTCCATACTTAACCCTTTATTTAAAGGAGCCCAAATGCCCTGTTGTTTAAGCAGAGCTTTCATTTTAATCTACCATAGACTGAAGCTATTTTTCCCATTGAACTTATCAACTTTCATTACTGGCATTGACATTTTATATTTAAAAATATAAAATGCACCACAACACTCTGATCAAACAAATTTCAATTTCAAAAATTACTCAACACCTCCACTTCAATACTGACAGTCTCAACAAAGATATGTATCAATCACAATCACAAAAAATAGATCTCTGTCAAAAATCTCAAAGCACCAATTGCTAAAGTCAAGGGACTCTACCTCAAACGGATCAAATCAATCGATTTGAACCCCAAAAAAAAAAATGAGCTCAAATGACCCGAAAGGACTGACCTGGCCTGACCTAGCCTGGAAGCACGTTGGTGCTGCTGGTCAGGGTGCAGGCTAGCCTAACCTAGCCTGGACGCGTGTTGGTCAGAACCCAAACAGGCGCACGCGAGCCAGATCTGGGTGCGGACGACTGCGCGTGGGCGGATCAGGGTGCCGTCGGCTGCGCGCGGGTGGAACAGGACGCCAACGGCTGCACGCGCGGGTGGAATAGGACGCCAACGGCTACACGCACGAGTGGAATAGGATGCTGACGGCTGCACGCGGATGGAACAAGACGCCGATGTCTGCGCGTGGGTGGTTCAAGGTTTGCTGACAACTACGCGCAGGCTGGATCTGAGCGCCAATGACTGCACGCGGGTGAATCTACGCAAGGACACTTACAAGCGGGTCCGAGCGGATGGCTTCGTGCGGGCGAGTTCAAGGATGCTTCGACTGATCCGTGGATTCAAAAAATGAACCCTAACTCAAGGCCACTACCTCCAACCTCGCTCTGATACCACTTGTTATGCGTGGTAACCACAGAAGCACAGCGAAAATCGAACGGAGGAGTGAGTGATGAAAAAGGTAAGGGGAGAAGAAGATCGCCAAGCACACACAACACCGAACACAGATTTTACGTGGTTTACCCCAACACAGGGCTAGTCCACGGATGTAGAGGGAGGGAGTTTCTTTCGTAGAGGCTAGGGTTACAAATCTCTCAACTCATACTCTTTGAAAAACCTCAACCAAGCTTATATAGTACTTGGGTATTCCAAGAGGGTACAAAGACTAAAATACCCTTTATACTAATTACATTATTAGTATCATTCAAAACATAATACAACAGAAACATTCCCAGGGTTATAGATTAATTAATGGTACTCTCAAAATAGTAGAGGAAAACCAAAGTTGCAGGGAGCATACCCTTCAAGGAGATAGAGACATCTCATCTATGAAGAAGTAAAAGGGAAAATGTCTGCAAATCAGATATACAAAGTAAGGGACTTAGAGTATTGGTAAGGAAGGTGTTAAACACCCCTAGCCAACTCAACTAATAGTCGACCTCTTCACTACAATGTATACTCATGCAAGTGTAGCTAGTTGGTAACTGAATAATCCTATGGTTGCATGATGGGAAGTACACCTGGTACTTCGATGCAACCATTCATCATGCAAATTAAAGGGATGAAAAGGGGCCCTAGAATTGAGCAAGGATCCATGCTCAAGGTTCTAGGAATGTTGATGATAAAGTTGAAAAGGTAGACTACCCACATCCTAGTAAAGGGGACCAAGTCACAACAAGCATACGTTGGGGGTCAGATACGTAGACTATGAAAAATGTGCATGTAGGATGATGCTTGTTGACGGTCACACAAGGTTTCATGCACAAATTGATCTGCGACGCTCCTCATGCAAGGATCCATGCATGAGGTTTGCTAAAGAAATTGCACAAGGACTCATGTGTGAGGAAAGTAAAGGCATGTAAAGACAACATGAAAATTAACTAGCAAGATGCAATGAAAGCTCCTTCATAGTCGAGAAACTCAGGAAGGTCAGATGTGGTTTGCATTACCTACCATCTAAAGAACACCCATTTGATATGCCAAGCTTTTGGCATATCAAGGGGGAGGGTTTTCCCCCCCCCCAGACCAAGCTCAGGTTCCTAGGGTTTTACCTACATGAGCTCAGATGATGTGGAAGTTGAGTGGGTTGCTGATCTTGCTTAGTTGTTGCTTTGTCTGTATGCTTGGGATTTGATCTCTTCCATTGTTTTAGGGTTATGATATTTATATGAGTACTTTTTGATATGTTGTCCCTACAAGGAGGGAGCAACTTCCCCTAATCGAATACCCTAGTGGCACCTCGATTTGGTTGTACCAATCAAGGACTAGGAACTAGCCACTGGAACCTCTTAAGGAAAAGTACTTTTGTAGATAAATAATGACAAATGAGTAAGGACAATTAACAACTTTTCAGACCATCATCAAGCATTGTCAACCCGATAGGTCCCTTTGTCTCCCTGTCGCTTCTATTATGGTGCTGAAGCAATCATGCAAGGTCACCACCGCACATTCCCTAGGGATGGTGGCTCTCTTAGGCTAGCAAACTCTCATACTGAGGCAAATATCTAGAACACCCAAGATCGGATTGGACCAAGGAGTGTGACATTTGCACTGCCTGAAAGATGTTGAAAATAAGTCCCTGGTGGATCCTGTAGCCTAATAGGGATCCTATAAAGGGGACAATCAAGTTCCTAATGGTTCATTTGGAAAACTACCCAGTCTGAAGATGTGGGTTAACAAACATGTAGGAATACCTCATTAGGGATTAGGTACACCTCCTCCATGGCCAACTAAGTTGTCTAAGAGGAGGGAACCTTTTCTCTACTCATTCTACACTTAAGGGTTAACAAGTATTCGTTGGAGATATGGTTCGCTAACTACCAAAAGAAAAGAATATATGGCATGCAAGAAACCACACATCCTACAATTGATAGGATGATTCAAAACATTGAATCTTAATAGTATTGAAGAGAAAAGACTATAAATCTATTTCACAGGAATAGACTTAAGTAACATTAAAAGAGTTTAACCTAATAACATTAAGATTCAATCAAAGGATACACGACCAAGATTCATGCAGAAATGTATACATGAAAGGATTTATCATTTGCTCCATGCAAGGATCCATGTGCAAGCCGATTCAAATAGCATGCAAGAATTCGTGCATAGGATGTGGGAGGCTGATAGACTATCTCCAAAATATGGGGAAAGGATGTAAGTAGTCACTGCTTGCATCTAGAACTTGTCAAGCAATATACTTAGCTATAGGTACACGGGGAATCGAACCCAGAAAGGAAGTATCACTTGCAAGTGTCAGAATCTACAAGGGTCAGAGATCATGCTACTCGGGAGAGGAAAGCTCAGCTACTCTAGTGCTGAGGACTCGAATGCTCTTGGTTGTGCTTTTGTCCTTGCATGTGATGATAATTGATGCTTATATAGGTTCCTAAAAGTGAAAAACTACTTTAGGTATGATATTCCACCTGAACAAAAGTAAATTTCTTAACTGTTATCTCATATCCTCCTTGAAATAGTCATAGCCAATAAGAGGGCTGAATCTAATTAACAAACAAGTTAAAGGATGATACACTTAAAGTAGGATATCAAATGCGAGATACCTTATGGCCTTACCAGAATCTGATCAACCTTGACTAGTTTTCCTTAGTGCCTCTAGCTAACATTTAATAGATTAAGCTCTCAAGTCTACTGCAAAGCTAGTTCAACTAAATTATTAAAATTTGATCTTACTTATCTGAACCACAAATGTCTCCCAATGAGATATGGACTCCTAAGAATTTTAGCAAAGAGAACACTTAGGTCCTAGTGAAAATCACAGGTGTCTATGAGCATTTGATCAAACGACTTGAAGGATAATGAGAATAAAAAGAAACCTCTTGCCTAGTGGAAACATCGAAGTCCGACCATAAAATGATTGGACTACGGATATGGCTAAAAGCCTCTCCACACGAGAGAAAGGAATCTAAGTCCCTAGGACCTTGTGGATTCACAAGAATCCAAAATGGGATAGCCAGATCGTGAGTGTCTCCTTATGGGAGGTAGACCTAAGGGCCCAACGGGAAAATCCTTCAAATCCTAGTTAAAAGACTAGGTGCCTAGTCATACTTGATTGGGTTATTTGGAGGATAGTGAAAATTCAACTCTAGGGAAAGCATATGAATTGATTGTGTAAAAGGATTAAGAGTAATAACTTCCTCCTCTAATTCAAACTTCAAGGGTCAATAGAGCTCTATTCATATCCAAACTAAGATATCCCTATTGTACTAGCGTCATGGTATATATATATATGACTATCATTCAGTGTGCTATTCCCTCAAGGCAAAAGTAGATCCTCTTAACCAATGTCTTGTGTTTCCTTAAATTTGTCATGACCAATGAAAAGGCTAAAATCAATTACTAGAGCTTTTTAAGGAAAGACACACCTTTAGACAAAAAAAATGATGAAAGGGTAGGTAAAGTTTGATAGCTTTGCCAAAATTCAACCAAGCATAGCCTGACTAATAATGCTCTTGTTTCCCTTGATGTGCCAAGGAAAGAGCAAAAGAAGGCCATAAAGAAGTTTGCTGATGTATATTCCCTAATGACAGTGACCCCTTCAGGCCAGCAAGCTCTCCTATCAATAGAAGTGTCAAGAATCATCCATCTTCTGGTCAGACTAGGGGTTTAGCATTTGCATCGTACAAGTGAGCATAACAGTAAATCCCTTATGGATCCTGTAGCCCAGCAAGGATCCTGTTGGAGAAATACTTGGGTCCCTAATGACCTATTAGGGCTGCAATTCGGCAAAACAAAAAAGATAAGTGTATGCCCTAATGGACATACGAGGTGTTCCACTAGGGCTTAGATAAATTTCCTCTATGGTCGACAAAGGTGTCTAAGAGAAGAAAACTTCTCATCCACTCATCCAACTCCGGGGTCAACATGGTACAATACAATTTTTCTTTTTACTAAACCAAGAAACTAAGGAATTTCCTAAAAGTTGACATGTACTACTAATACTTTTCCTTTATAATTTTTACAACTTAATTGCAAAATCTACATCATTAAATCCCATTAATTTAAATGAACTATTTTTAGAATAAAATTGTATAAAATTTGAAGTGTTATGCAAATATCTCATGATTCTTTTAACCACAATTAAATGTGATTCTTTAAGTTTTGTTTGAAATCTAACACAATCACAAATACTAAATATTATATCAGGTTTACTTGCTATTAAATATAATAGAGCACTAATCATACTTTCTATAAGTTTTAGTATCAACATATTTACATATTTATGTTTTAAATCAACATCCAACTTAATAGAACTCATGGGGTACCTATGGATTTGTAGTTTATCATGTTGAACTTTCTAAGCAAGTTTGTAGTGTATTTTTCCCACCAAATGAAGGTTCCATATTCCATCTACTTAATTTGCAAGCTAAGAAAAACATGTTAGTTCACTCATCATGCTCATCTCAAATTGACTCTTGATGATGTTTTCGAATTCCTTGCACATCATGTCATCTATAGAGCTAAAAATAATGTCATCCACAAAAATTTGTATAATAATAATATTTTCCTTTTCAGTCTTGATAAATAGTATTTTATATACCTTACCAACAGTAAATTTATTATGTAAGAAGCCCCTCAACCTTTCACATCAAGATCTTGTGGCTAGTTTTAAACCATACAAATATTTCTTCAACATGAATACATGGTTTGGATATTTTTAATTTTCAAAACTAAGTAGTTGTTTGACATATACCTCCGCCTTGATGAAACCATTTAAAAATATACTTTTAACATCCATTTGAAAAAGCTTAAAATTCATATAACAAACAAAAGCTAGAAGCATCTGGATGGACTCCATTCTAGCCACAAGTGCAAATGTTTCACTATAATCACGACCTTATTTTTATGTATATCATTGAGCAATTAATCTAGTTTTATTTCTTACCACATTTCCCGACCCATCAAACTTATTTCTAAACACTCATTTTGTTCCAATAATAGTATGATTTTCAGGTCTAGGAACAAGCTCTCAAACATCATTTTTGATGAATTAGTTCAACTCCTCTTGGATGACTATCATTTTTAGGTTTAATTTATGAGATGAATGCACATGCTCTACAAATGTTCACTTTGGATCTAACCTAAACTCCTTTTGAAATATCTCCAAGAATTGTTTCCTTTGGATGATTGGAGAGATATTTTCAAGAATTCCTCTCTTCAACTTTTAAGTCTTTGGAAGCTTCATTTTCATCTTTATTGTATATCTCTACTTCTTCAAACTTAACATCACCATCAAAAGTTTTTTCTCTTGCATGTTCATGCAAATTTTCATCAAAATTAACATGTAGAGTTTCTTCAACGGTCCTAAAGGACTTATTGAAGACTCTATATCTTTTTTTCTTATTAGAATAGCCAATAAAAATTCCTTCTTGAGATTTAGAATTAAATTTATCTTTAATATCCTTTGTATTTAAAATAAAGCATTTACATCCAAAAGGTTTAAAGAATGAAACTTTTGGTGCCTTACCATGTCATTTGTAAGGGTCAATATTTATAGCTTTAGAATTGTTCTTAGTATTTCCTAAAGTAATCTGTTCTTTCTTTCAACAACACCATTTTATAAAGATATTCTTAGAAATGAATACCTATGATCAATACCTAATTCTTCACAAAAATTATTCATTTCTTCATTTTCAAACTCACCTCCATGATCACTTCTAATCTTCTGGATTCTCAATTCTTTCTCATTCTAGACCTTTTTGCAGAACTTTTTAAATTAACCTAAAACATCATTTTTATGTGCAAGAAATTAAAGAACACCCAAGTGAATGTTGAAAAATCATTAATAAGCACAAATGTATACCTTTTTTCACCAATGCTTTTTGAGTAGGTCCAAATAAATTAATGTGAATTAATTCAAGTGGTCTTTTAGAGGATGTCATATCACATGATTTAAATAAACTTCTTTTCTGCTTACCTAATTGGCATGCATTACAAATTTTATCCTTTGAAAACGTAATGTCTGGTAGGCCTCTTACAAGATTATTTTTACATAGTTTATTTAATAAATTTATGTTAACATGACCTAATCTCTTATGTCATAACCAAACATCATTATTATGATATGCAACCAAACAAGCATTTAATGACTTAGTATTAGTAGGAAGTTTAAGTACATGCACATTTCCTCTTCTTTTTGCATAAATTTTATTTCATTTATTTTTCTATAAATAACAAAACATTTATTTGACTCGAAAAGAACTCTACAACCATTATCTTCTAAGTAATACTAATTAAATTATATCCTAATCTTTCTACTAGTTAAGCATCATTAATAAAACTATCTACAGAAATTATAATACTTATCCCTACTATCTTATCATTATCATTATTTCCAAACTTTACACATCTTCCATCAGCTTCTTGCAGTTCTTTCATAAAAAAATAGTCACATGTCATATGTCTCAAAGCATCACTATCTATTATTCATTTCAATCTTTTTATTTCAATTTGCAAAGTAGGTAGAAATTGCTGATTTTAATACCTAAATTTGCTTGGGTCCCAAGGGGTTAAATACAATAATTGAAAATGTTACTTCCAGAGATATCCAAGCACAGCGGATTCAAATGAGATTATCACATGTAGGAGGGAGAAAACACGAAGAAAAGTCGAAATCACGGTTCGCGGTGGCTTGGACACGTGGCTAGGGTTCCAGGCGCGCCCAAACACCCAAATCACAAATGCAAATGAGATTTACGTGATTCCCCAACTTGGGTACGTCCACAAGTGTCTCTCATTAGATTCTTCACTATCTTCAAATGGTAGATTACAAGAGAAAGGGAAAAGGAAGAGTGGGATGGCCGACGCACCAAGGGTCGGCTCGGCCTCCTCACACAAAGCTTCTCTTGTTACAAAATGATCTCTCACAAAAAATCCTAATTCCCTTTTAGGCATTTGGATGGCCTTATATAGTGGCTAATCATCTATGACAAAAATGCCTTTACAAACATAATAAGATTCAAGACATATTCAACAAATCTCTACCTTGTTTTGAATCGACCTCCACTTATACCCCAAAGATAGAAGGAGAGACACCAACCGCCCTTCAGCTGCAACAGTAGACATTTAGTAAGTCCAAGCATTGCTTGGACTTACTCTCCACAATGCCCTTGGTGAACATATCAGCTAGATTATCTTTAGTGCAAACCTTCAGAATCTTGATCCTGTCTTCATTTCTGAGGAAATGAAACTTAACATCAATATGTTTAGTTCTATCATGAAAGACATTATCTTTAGCAAGACAAATGGCACTGAGACTATCACA
>JAMKPZ010006832.1:0-18318 GCA_024699675.1 Amphibolis antarctica
AAAAAAAATACCTAGATTTATAATAATCCTTGTAGGTTTGGCCATCTTCCCCTTTCAGCTTGAGAACAGATTCACCATTTTTTTCATCAAATACTCCAGTAATGCAGTAAACACGGTTATTATGAGGTGTGTACACAACACTATTTTGAACCATGCAACTTCGTATCTTACCATTTTTTAATTGCAGCCAATGACAATTAACTTGTAAACAATGATGGACATCAACATCATTGCATGTAGACTGACTTGATAGTTCTTCATGAGTGAACAACACAGACTTAATAGAAACCCAATCAATAACACAATGATTCTTAATCATAATCGATGGCAGTAAAAGATATACACTCTTCATGGAAAATTCATCTTCACAAAGATTGTCTAAAGCACACTTTATCTTATCAAAACAATGATGAATACCAATATTGAGAAGTGTATTCTGAAATTTCCTTGCCAAAAGTATCTGCGAAACAACAATAGAAACTAAATTAAAAATAAATGATTAAACCAATTTAGGTGCATTTCATGTGATCTATAAAGATAGAAATCAGAAAGCACCTCTTCAGGATCAAGATGAATAATATGCATGTATTCAACCTTGACATTCAAATCTCCTCTACTAGTTTCCAAAGTAAAGGATAAGTTTGAAAATTCATCTCCCAGATTTGACTTAACGACCAAGAAAATGTCATTTCCTGAGAACTTATAGCTGAAGTTTGAGAGAAAGATAATTTTGTAACAGTAATACTGCCCAATAACTGAAAAGGATTTCCAAGAATCCACTAATTCCCATGGGAAGTAATTAGCATGTTCCTCAAGACATGCATGGTTTCCTGAAAGGAGAAAAATATAATCTAAGAAAATGTGCACGAATTAAAGAAGACAAAAAGGATAATCTTGGGTTGCAGTTGCAATCTGGAAAATGTTAACATGGTCCCACGGCCAAATCTGATCTAATTGGATTTTTTTTGCCTTTAATCTCTCTCTCTCCTACCCCTACTTGTGACTATCTACTACCAATCCAACCACAGACCAAACACCGCCCCTCAAGTTGAAGTATCTAAGATACAATAGACTCATATATAAACAAAATAACCAAAAAATATATAACAGAAATCTGGCAGAAGCAGCAATGTTACCTAAGAAAATATATTAAGTCACTTACACAAACATTTCTTTTACAAATATAATCATTATCAACCACCCAATATTTAACGTAGATTATTAACATGAGATGTTTTATAAACCACAAAAGAAAGTAGTCTGAATTTTTAATTTGAGGAATTCAACAAACTTAAAAAGTAGTTAAATGATTTTGAAGTATTAAACAACTTTCTATTTTTGTCTTTTCATTTTTTCTAATTTTTTTACTTTCACCATTTTTTCACTGCCCTTCTCTTTTTTCTCTTTTCCTTTTCTTACCTCTTCTTCCTCTACCTCCTTTCCCTCTGACTACATCCATCCACTTATAAACCTAATGTGTAAAGCAATGTCAAACGAAGGTGAAGCAAAAGATGGAGGTACCCAAGAAAGCAAGGTCAAGCAAGAGAGAGGTCAAAGGCAACGAGTCAAGTGTCCCATGAAGACTTGTGTTCATAGAGGGGCGGATAGGCACCTAAGGCATGCATGCAAGAGGCAAAGATGCTAAAGAATATGTTGTGCATTGAAGGAGAAGAGGAGCAAGTGGGAAGGGTGGTTGAACGCCAAAAGCATCACACAAAGGAAAGGCTAGATAGTAGTACACGGCTGTAAATGCCATGTAAACCACAAGAAAGGTCGCTTGTACAAGATCATTCGATTGAAGAAGTCTTCTACGAAGTTGATGTGTGCAAGAGGGCAACACTACGAGGAGAGGACTTTTACACAGTAAAAGGGTTCTTTTCAATTGGAGTGCAGTGTCATGCAATGACAGTAGTGTGGAGTTTGGCTATAGTTTGTAAATAGAGAGAGACAGAAAGGGAGCAGGACCTAAGGTTTCCAATGGAGATAGGAGGGTTGAGGGCTTAACAAGGATAGAAAAAGACTGATCGACTGGTTGGGTGTAATTGGTAGGAGAAGAGTGATGCCTAGAGTTCCCTCCTCCTACCTAGGGCTTCTCTCTATTAGACTCTCAAAACCTATACTCTAATACCATGTTGAACAATAAGAAATAGGAAATAAGGAGAAAGATTAGAAGTCTTATTAACAGAGAAAAAATCTTTTTATATAGAGGCTACATAACACACACAAGATGACATTAACCAATGTGGGATTTAACCCACTTACAACATAAGTCTTATTACATAACTATCTTAATTTTTTATCTTCCCCTACCTATTTTTATCACATACATTAATTAATTTTCCTTTTCTTACAAATGCGTCCATAGGTTTTGTAATATTGTATGGATATGGCCAAACCATTTCAAATCATTTTCTCTTATTTTATACTCAACTAACACAATGAATCATTTTTTTACCTTATCACAGTTGCATTACAGCTCATGAATAAAAGAATAGATATTTATAGAAATACACAAGACAACAACAAGCCTCACCATCATCAATGTTCACAAGCATTAAAGTAGGGTGCCCCATGAGCACCTAGGCACCATAAATAAGTTAAAGAAAATTCCTCACTAAGAGTCCAACACTTTGGTAACCAGATAATTGGTGAGAGGGGGCACGTTAGAGCCATTAATTAGAATTATCAATGGTAACGTAATTTGCTAATTAATCATAGAAAGCAAGATTTCTAAATATGAAAAAGAAAAACTTAGAAAATCTGCCTAGTGTTTTTTCCAACATCTCAAGATGTATGTCTCACATACATATTAATGTGATATCTTACCTTTATTCCATGTTATTTGTTGCAAGGCATTCTAGGAGTTTTACAATTTTTCAGAGTTGAAGACAACTTTGCTTTAAAAACATAATGCATAACAACTTACCAACATTCGTGCAATCTTCAATCTCTGTGTCAAGTACTGGTAGTAGATTGTCATTCAAAGCACGACACTCATGCAATTGCTTGCATGCTTCAAGGCAAACAAGTTGTTTAAGCATGGAGTGATGTCCCTCGACAGATATAGGTGGCATAGAACAACTCTTGGGAAGATGCAAAATGCAGGAGTTAGATCCATTTTCAACAAATCTTGGTAATGGCTTAAAGAACCTGACAAAAAAAAGGACTCAGATTGCAACTGGAAATCCTGTAGAACAAAAATTAATATGTTTGAATAAATGCAAGAACAAAGGTATTGATAACGCACCTATCACAAGGAAGCCTAGAGCAATAAAAGTATATCAAAGATACACTAGAACTTAAGGTTACAGTTGCTCCAGTTGCTTCAACACGATAAAAACATTTATCATACATTCCATCTACCATGGGAGCACAAGGAATGGAGGCAAGCCGTAGAGACTCCCTTCGCATCATATCTCCACTACTCAAATAATTTTCAACTCTTGACCTAGAGGAAAAATCATCACTGGGTGATGATAACAAAACAAAAAAACATAAAATAAGAAAATAATCTCTAAAAAAAATTGAATGAAGCTTAAAATACGTGAATATTTAATAATTGGGCACCATGAAGTACTAAGCTAAATTAATTAAAGAGTAGAAAGCCCATGTATAATATAAGATAATTGGAATCTAGAAACTAAATTTATTATCCAATATACAAATAACAACTAAAATTCAACAGTTAATGCAGAGCGGAAAAATTTAAGCACTTTTATGAATGATGAAGTGGATGCTCGTTCCAATAACTTCTCCAAAAATACAAGGTTGGAACAATCACAATACATTTGACTAAATTAAACCTCTTTTTATAAAGGAAAGGTAGGATGATTCTAACCAAAACTAATATGAAACATCCAAAAGAATATTACAAAAAAAGTAAACAAAATGACAGAAAATAACACAACTACATTAAGTCAAAAAGACCTTATTCCACTCCTACACAAACGTCTCCAAAGGATGAATAGGGGGTTTTAATAAATGCATGGTATTTGGAATTCAACCTCTTTTACAGCTAAAAGAGGCTTTAGCACATGAACAAGTGATTGCAAACAAAATATAAGCACATTTGCTTCCTGGAACAGCATTATTACAAGATATTCAGTGAATTGGTGTCAATCTCACAGTTTCTGATGATGAACAATCCCATCTAATTCACAAACATGCAGGATATCAAATACAACTAAAATATATCAAAATAGCTATCCCATAAATGATAATTGGGTAAAGAAAGTATACAAACGGAGAAATGTAAAAGTAAATAGTCTAACCTACTAAGTAGTAGAAGGTAATCTGAACCTTTCATTCTAGCCCGACCTCGGGATTGTATAAAACTGCAAACAGTTGGAGATGGGTCAAATCGGATGACCAGGTTGCAACTTTGGACGTCCAACCCCTCTTCCAGAATTTGGGTTGCTACTATAATATTGACCTGTAAAGAGAATAAATGAATTTAGTAAAGACAATACTTCAGATGCAATAAGTGGTTCAGGTAGTAAAATCACTTCTCCATCACGGAATAAGTCCACTATTGACAGATGCTCTTTCCTGCTTTGGCACTGCATCCCTGAATGTCTTCCTGCCATGTATCTGGTTTCCCATCCTGTCAATTGAGGAAGAATAGACAAGAGAGACTGCAATACAACAGCAGTTATTATTCTTTCAACAAATATTATACACCTCAAATTCTTCATTGCCCTGAAATTATGAAGGAAATTTTTGGAGGCATCAAGACAAACAATAAAATAGATAGCACAAGATTTTTTTGAAAAGGAATAGCATAAGATATTCAGAGTAAGAAAACTGGTCAGAGGGGAAAAAACAACTAAAGATTACAAGCCCAAGTGTTATCCCAAAACACAATTTGTCAACAAAATAAGGTGATGTAATAATCAAAACTTTAAAAACACCTAAAGGATGAAATATGTTAACGAGATAGTGCTCCATAAAGATGGACAGAAATAAAAGCAACTGAAGCCTAAAACAGTCTGATATTTCAACTGAAAAGTTTGGTTTGCGATTAAATGACCCACAGTTGAGAGCTAACCCATAAGACAAATATAAAAAACAGTCATTACTAGTCTTCTACAAGGCCCACCCTTTTTTTCACTTACAGATTCTCTTGAAAGTGAAGCAAACGCCATCATCAGTTTTTTCATTTGTAAGTGGCAAATGGTACTATTAAGTGGAAAAAATTACAGCACCAAGTCACCAACAAAAGTCACAATGTGATGGGACAATTACGTCCCATTCCCCCACGCCCCCAAAATATTTGACGTCACTTGCAAGCAAAAAAAAGTACATCAGCTAACACAACTTACACAATGGAAAACGTAAAATTTATGCTACTAAATATACAGCATATTATATCATCTTGATCGATTTGGAAGCCTGTATTATATTGTAAAAAATAGCAGGTGAGGCATCTTACTGGTTCTGATAACATCTAGCAGTTGATAGAACAAGATTTTATAAATACATTTTCTTGTACATAAGCTAAATTCATATAACTAAAAGGCATTGCAGGTTGGGAGGAAATATTAAAAAGATCACATTCTTTTTCCAACTAGAAATATGAAAGTATACCAATAAAAAGGATGGAGACATGTAAAAAATATTTTCATGTCTATGAAGTAGAAACAAAGAAATAAGTGTCATGTATACAATTAAATAGATTCAGAATTTAACCTAAGTAAAATGGAAAAATATCAACTACGGTGATCCTGAAAAACATCAACTGCCTACATACAGTAAGAAGGAACAACATCAACTACCTATACTCCAGGAGTGAATTAACCAAACATGCAACTTTTGTTGTAATGAACCTAGCATCCAGATCAGCTTTAAAATTTCTGCCAATACAGTGACCTGTCCATCATTGTGTCATCAACAGTTAATTAATAAAAGGGTAATTTGGCTTGTACAGCAACTGCAACAAAAAGGAATGCTATTAGTGATTCCCATGACTGGTGATGGTCATGCTACTGCTCACCTGATCCTCGCACCAGTTGGTTTGATAACAATGCAATTAGTGATTCCCATGCTAACAATATCATTTACTTAAATGAGATTATACGCCCAATCTCATTTACTGACAATGCTAACAAAAAGGAATGCTATTAGTGATTCCCATGATTGGTGATGGTCCTGCCCATGCTAACAATCTCATTTACACCCGATCCTCACACCAGTCGGTCTGCCTTGTTCACGCAATAGTAGATTTTTTTTATAAGGACTGAAAAATAAGAAATAAAGTGAAAGATTGTTGTCTCACTAATCTAAGATATGTCTCTATTTATGGAGGTTACATAAAAGGAACACAACACACACTAACAACGTGGGACTAATTAAACCCTAATACAATATTTTCTGTCATACTACTCATAAAGTTGGAACATCCAACCTATACAATGATGAGATTAAATACTAGGGAAGGAGGCAGAAGAGAAGGAGAATCAAACACAACACTAGGTTTTACGTAGTTCAGCCGAAGCCTACTCCACAGGCGTCTTCTGGTGGTTTCACTAGTTTTCACACACAGTTACAAAGTTACAGTACTTATTTATAGTGCATTATTAAGACACAAATCACCCCAAAGGCTATTAGGCCCAATAGGCCCAATAAAGACACATACTCTTGTGAAGACTTAAACAGTCTCTACACCAGAGTAACCCTAACAATCTCCCACTTGGAGACTGTTACAAACGTATGCTCGCTCATCAACCTTGTAACCTTGCCACCACGCCACTCCTCCATTTTCAAGTAACTTGGAGGCCGACTAAGGCCATGCATAACCTTAGTTTTTGAATGCTGACAGTCTTCGTGAACATGTCTGCTGGATTCATGCTTCCTGCTATCTTTTGAAGTGTCAGATTTCCCTCTTCAATCAGTTCTTTGATGAAATGATACTTAATTCTGAAATGCTTGGTTCTACTCTTGTAGTTTGGATTTCTTGCTGAGTAAAGAGCACTCTGACTATCACTGTTTAGAATACTCCCACTAGTTTTTATCTTTAATTCTTCAAGACTTAAACAGTCTCCAGAGTAACCCTAACATACAATACATTCAATGATAACTTAATAGCATAATAATAAAAAACAAGTACACATAAAATCCTAACAACAGATTCAACATTTTTTTTTCATACGTGCCACATCTTCTCGCCTATTCCTCTCCTTCATCCCTCCCTCTCCTATGCAACCCTAATGGGTGCAAGTGGTGGACAAGAGGAAACAAGCAGAACAGGACAGGCAGCAACACCAGAGGAGGAACCGCACAAGCATAGGACAAATGACGACACAAGATGAGGGACCACATGCAACAATATAGGAGAAGCATTACTCTTGATGGAGTCGCATAAAGAAGAAACCCTAAAAAAAGGGCATCAACACAAGGAGATGCAAGCCTCATCAAGTGGCTAACATTAGACAGACAACCCATCGACAGGTCACAGGATCTATAATCGAGCCAACATAAGAATTGGCATTGGCAACATCAACATAGGGAGGAATTGAAGTTGGCAAAGCTGTCACAGGAAGGAACCAATGTTGGTGGTGTTGCCATAAAGAGGAATCGGCATAGACATTCGGACAAACATCATAGGCACGAAAATGCATGGAAACACTGTCCGCATGCACAAACAACCTAAAAAAGTACAAAGACGACCCTAAAAAAAGGGGCCATAAGGACTGCATGAGCCTTAGTAGGGGCAACAATAATAGGAATAAATTAATTATGACACTATCAACCAAAAAGTCACCTAAACGTGCAACTAGAAAAAGAATGACCCAATGGAGATGAGCCACACAAAAAAGAAACAACTCAAACAAACTTGCATGAAAGAGATACGATGCTGGAATGAGCCGCACAAAGGAATCTTAAAAAAAAGGAAGAAGAAGACAACTAGGTTTGGTAAGTAGGAGGGTGATAGCTATGTTTCCCTCCTCCCTACTTAGACTCTTTCACTTTGGAGTTTCAAAACCTAATGTTCTAATACCATATGAGAAATAAGAAATAAAGTGAAAAATTATTCTCACTAATCTACAATAAGCCTTTATTTATAATAGTTACATAAAAGAAATACAGCACACAAGCAATGTGAGACTAAAGCCACACATGAACAAACCCTAATGCAATACTTTCTCTCACAAGGTATAAATTACAAGTTAAAAATCAAGCCTATAAGTAATTATATGATAGTTTAAATACAAAATGAGGAGAAAATATAAATTCGTTAAGGCTAGAGAAAGGAAATCAAGAAATATAAGTCAAGTATATTAAGGGATGAGGACGATAGAGTTTTGGTAAAAGAAAATAAAATAAAAAATAGTGTGGGCATTTTAACAAAATTTTTAATAAATCTATCATAAGAAACTTTGATATACGAAAATTAGGTAGCAATACAAAGGATATTGTTGGAATAATCCACGTTGGTTAAAATAAAGACTAAATCTAGGTTTATATCATGATAAATTTTTCAATTGATTTTAAAATAGAATTTCAATATAGTATCAAAGTAGGTTCACATCTATCCATCCATAGACACTTATAAGCATCTAATAAATAAAAAGCTACAAGTAAAGGAGAGTGTTCAAATAGCCTCATATTGGTTAAAATAAGGATTGAATCTAAAGCTTACATGACAATAAATTTTTTCATTCATCGACAATTGATTTTGAAATAAAATTTCAACAGATACAAATTATAGTTATTTTATAAGAATTAACAATTTAAAGGTAAAACAAGCTATTTAAAAAATGAAATGTGGACAAGCTATTACACCAAATGATATCTCAATTGAGGTGTGAAAGTACATGAGTGAAGTAGGGATTAAGTGGTTAACTAAACTTTTTTAATATAATTTTAAAGAAAAATAAGATATCAAATGAATGGACAATGAGCTCTTTAATACCTGCATTTATAAATAAAAGTAGCATACAAAATTGTAATAATTATCACAATATTAAGTTAATGAGTTATACATACTATGAAACTATAGGATTCATGTGGAAAAAATTGATAAAAACATATGGTAGAAAAAGATTTATGTGGTCAACCCCACGTAGTAGGATTATGATGAGTTGTTATCAAAACATTTTCATAAACTACACTTTCATATTTCCTACATAAAAGGCAAAAGGCAAAACAAAAACCTAGATTCAAAAACATAGATGAATCTTCATTTGAAACCAAATAGATCTTGAATATATTGTATTTGAATGTTTGACAACAGGATGACAATAAATACTAAATAATTCTCATATTTTGACGGTTAGTCAAATACAGCCTGAAAAAGAATTTGTCAAGAGAATTTTATTTAGCAATGCAGTTAAACAATAAAGAATTTGTTAAATCATGATAATCAAAAGCAAACAAAAGTTTATCATAATGGAAAATAAAGGTCCAATCAACATCTTCAATAATTACAAATTAAAAATGCCAGTATATTTCAAAAGGAAAGAAGCGCTAACTGTCACTGATAAAGAAAATAGATGTATGATAGTTGATAAAATAAACTGGAAATCTGCATAGAGCACAAGAATAGAAGAGAGTGGAGAAGGGGCCATAGTGAGGTGTCAATCAGTATGAAGCAGAAGAGGAGGAAAACAGCGAGAAAGTAAAGATATCTTCACACCCGTGTGAGATGGTGGAGGGACAACAACACTTCAATTATTTAGGTTCAGGCCGTAGAATATTCTTTTGAGGAGATTCTATCCATTGATAAAGCATGGTATGCCATGCCCATTCATGCTTTCTATGTTGCAGCATGGCCATTGAAGAAAGGAGTAATTGGGCTTCAAAGGAGATGCTGGGCCATTGAAGAAAGGAGCCGGCAGATCACTTGCATGTGGAGGGTCTCCAAGCATCAATCTCTATTGGATTCCTAAAATGATGGACATTGTAACGAATTTAATAAACATTCTGTTAGTGTTAATGTTTGTTACTTTGTAAGACCCAGCTATAAATAAGTTCAGCCGGGGGAGACTATTTTTCCTTAGACAATATTTTCCAACAAATCCATTACTCTTAAGTGAGTGTGTGATGGAAGCATCCAGAGCTCTCCACCGGACTTCCAACCAGATTAATTGTGGTTTCCAGTGGTTATACTGGCAGGTGTCAGAAGCAACCGGGTGGCTCTCCACCAGACTTCCAACTGGATTAACCATGGACTCAAGCGGTTATACCAGTGGGAATGGGCTTTCCCATGGGCCTATTATCTTGAATATTCTTTCACTCCCTTCTTGTTTTCTTTCGTCTTCTTGTTTTCACTAAACTCCAACAAGGGAGCACCATAGGGCAAACAAGAAGCAGTTGGAGGGACATGATAGACATCTACACCAGGCTTCAAATTTTTATTTTTTTTTCCACAAAACAGGAATAAACCATTCATCCTTATTTTGATTGGCTGAGGAAAGGAGGCAAAATGTAGAGCATTAGAAAGCCTTATGGAGGGATTTCCTGGTACAGTTGTATATGTGGGTCTTCCACAAATAGAGGACTGACCTTTGTCACTGTAGGAAAGACATAAACGTTCAGCTACTTTGGTTGGCAAAGCAGGGAAGGTAATGCCAATACAGTTTATCAGAGTGTCATTAGATCTGTGGAGCATACAACCTTCACATCCCTTTCTAGCATGTTTGGCCATTCAGAAACACAAAGGCAACTGTAGAAGTCAATGCTTAAATTAATTTGCCTAAAAAGATTAGGCCAGTCCTTGGTGAGGAAGCTCATGGATTGAGGTTCATAGGATTCATGATGCATAATATGACAGAGAAGAGATATTCTAGCAGGCCAGGTGTCTCATTGATAATTAGGTTATGGCTATTATCAGTGATTAGGGTGTTCCTTGGTGGATACTCATTTCTAATAAAAATATTCCTTATCCTTTTCAAAAATATGAATAAGTTGGTCAAAAGTGGTAGAAATATGAACTATACCAATGGGAAGGTATTCATCAAAAGCATTGGCCACATCTAAACTAAACTTCCGAAGAATTTCTTTGAATCGATCTTTCTGATCCCCCCAGAATAAAGACATATTTTCCATGCATGAATGCAATTTAGCAGCCTGTCACACAAAAACAAAACAAAATCAACTCTTTTAGCCACAGAAATCTCTACAGTGAATGATTTATGCATGTAAAAAAGAAACTGACACATGAAACCAACATAAATGACAGAAAACAGAAAATAAAAAACATGCAGGACATGGGCAATAAAATGCAGTCCCACAATCCTACTGCCCCAATGCAAACATTTTAAGGTAAAATATGAAATACATGAGCATTAAAAAAGTACTATGGAGACATGCATTCAATGTAACCACACACAAATGACGAAAACAAGCAGATCTACCTTCAGAGCAAGCCAAACGCCCAAATTTGTTAAGCAGAACAAGAAGGTATCATGCAATTTGGATATCTCTTTGTTTACACTCTCCTTGGCAGATTCATCAAGCCCAAGATATTCAACTTCACACAAATGCTGAAAAAACAATTTCTCATCACAGAACTCAAAACGGGCCATCTCAAATTTTTAAAAAAGGACAAAGCTATATGAAATGCACACATGTAATGACAATTACAGCTCCTTAGAACACTTTCATGTGGTAGACTACTGAAATCTTTCCATTTGGTAAACATGCCAATGCAACTTATTCCCCACTGAACGTAGTATCAAGCAGAGATTTTGCAATCAATTGAAAAATTTTCTTTATGGAGCAACTTATTCCACAGATAGGCAGAAAGCTCGGGATACAACTTCAATAATGCTGTGGCAAACAACAATCTGTTGATGTATTAATCTTCCTACCTCTCAATTCTCTAGGTAGGTTGGAATGCTTGAATCCTTTCTCTCTACTTATTTTTATCCATCACCATATACTCCATTAGATTATATAATAACAAACCTTTTCACTATTTCTGGCAACATAACTTTTTTTCTTCCCCTTTCACGTAGATTTATTGACTCCTTTTATAACAATGTAAAATTAGTTTGAGTGTCATATATAAGTATGACCAACCATCTAAGAAAATTCTTACATTTGATGCAAATGCAACTCCTTTTTTAGGATAGGATCAAATAACTTCTTTTTCTCTCAAAGTATTACTACTCATCTTGGCTACACTTGATTTTTAAAACTCTCATTCTTGTTAACATTCCAAAACTTTGCATCATAAAGAATAGCTGGAGATAGATGTCCTAAAAATATTTTCATTTAATTATTCCATTAGTTTTTTTCTCCATTCCATCCAACAAAGAGAAGGAAACTCGTGTAAATGTTACAAAATCTAAGACAAGTACCTTCTCTTTCAATTTTTCTAAACAATCATGTAAGTTACGTAAGAACTCCATTGATAAATTACAAGGGCTATCAACTTGTTTGTATAGCTTAATTTTTGGAGTTGAAAATGATATATAGCCTGCCAAGACAGACTCATCCACAACAGTAAACACCTACAACCAAAAATAATCACTGTAGTAAGTCAACAGAAAAATTGAAAAATATATACGAAGGGTAATAAATAAAAATGCACCATATTTTCTTGATAATATATAAATATTTTGATGGAGACTGAATGCAAGAAGATTGTCAACGAAATGCAGAGAGACAGCAAACTCATCAATTGGAATTTAACTTCCGTGGTGTTAATAAGTAGGTACAAGTGATCAATGGGCCAATGAAAAGTTGTAGACATGATGCAGACTACAACCATCCAATTGACAAATCATTATAATTAGTCAATTTGCTTTGAATGCACACAGCAAACAATGAAATACAGTACATTTTTTATGCGCTTACCTTTTTTGAAAAGGTTAAGATGCATCTCATTAATAAAAGTTGTTGGTGTCATGTTACTATTATGCATTGTGTATATGGATCACTGTGTGTGTGTGTGTGTGTGTGTGTCCATGTCCATGTCCGTGTGCATGTGTGTAAGCACATGCATCCATGTCCATGTGCATACGTGTGCTTGTGCGTATGTGTGAAAATATGCATTAATTTGGAAAAGGAGAAGGTACAAGGTTTTAATAATATATGGGTTTTATGGATCTAATAAATGACCTATTAACCAATTTGCTCAATAAAATGCATTACACTTAAATACATATATCTCTAGCACTCCCCCCCCATCTAGAGTAAATACAATTGTAAGACTTAAATAATATCACAAGTGAAGTGATGGAATAGCCCTATATTAGTTAGAAATAAAACCAATGATGGACCCTCTATCTAAAGACAATTAGTTTTGAATTGAGTATTCATATTTCAAAAAAAAAATTAATATGTGAGTTTTTATAGTAAAACAACATGCATGTTATACGAATGCCACAAGCCAAAAGGTTAAGGACAAACAAGAGACAAGCTCTTCCCATCTGTACATAATGGATGATCTCACAAACCTTTGAATTCATAAGGTTTTCAAGGTCAATAATTTGTTTTTCATATGCAACATGAGAGGTTCCTGTGAAAATAAAATGAAAAACTTGTTAAAACATATTGTACTTGGAAAAAAGTTTGATCAATGTAACTAGAATTTGGACATTGAGAAAAAAAGGACAATAGGAACCAAAACTTCTGCATGAAGGTTTACCTTTTGAATTGATTAGTGAAGCTGTCATTCCAAATACCCTTGGTAAATTTACTGAACATAAAGACAAATCCTTATGATAAAACTCCTGGCAAAGCACACATGCATGTAAAATACAACTATGTTTATTTTAATCATGTAGAATTTGCAAATGACAATCAACAAATAGTCTACACTATTGATAGCCTTGTGTGTTGCATATATTAATATATTATTTAAATCAGTTAAAAACCTAGTAGACAGTATTACCAATTACTAAAGATAATAATATATCTCGTTTTTATTTTTTTATTAAGATTATTAACATAGTCATCATTCATTTGTTAACTACTAATATTTTGATGCATGCACAACACAAAAAATAAATGAAAAATTATAAATAAATATAGTCAACTCCAAATTCTGTTTAGAATTTTACTTGCATCAACTACAAGCTAAATTTCAAGGAAGAAAATGTTATTTTAAGTAAAAGAAGTTAATTTCTATGTGAAAGAATATTATTTTCATATGAGATGAAAATAATATAAGTTGAAAATGAAAATGAGTTGCAGTATAGATCTAATGCACATAGTTACCTACATACACATATACATACATATATATAAACACACACACACACACACACACAAAAATCAGGTAAATGGATCTGATACTCCAACACTCCCTCTCAAGTTGTTGAGTACAAGTTGAACAAACCCAACTTGATACAAAATTGTTTAAACATTCCAACACTAAGACTTGTGAAGATATTAGTAAGCTAATCAAAAGACTAGGTGTGATCCCAAGCCATTTGTTCCTAATGATCTCTATCCATAAACATGGGACAAAATTCCCCACATAGAAGCACCACAACCAGTTCCCTAGTAATGCTAGGTTCATCAAGTGGAGGCTCTGAATGCCCAGGCCAGCCTCACACCTCAATTGAGTGATTTGTTTCCAAGCTACTAGCTGGAGATTAGAGGAGTGCTTATCCTCCCCCCTTTCTATAAAAACATCCTCTTTATCTGCTCAAACACCCTCTACTAGCCTTACATCACATCTTGCCAAAGATCTCTACCTCCAAGAAGATAAGAAAGGGGGAAATAGGATCTCCCCGTAGGAGACCCCTACCACAATCAAATTTCCGTACCAGACACCCATTGACTGGAATAAAGAAACATGCTGAACTGACAAAAGAACCAATCAACCAATCCAATCTTGGCATTTGGTACCAAACCCCATCGAACACATCGCCTGTTCAAGACAGCTCCAAGAGATAATATCACGGACCATTACCATGTCCAACTTCTAAACCAGATCTACTCTTCTATGACGTCCTCTTGCATCTATGCACTCATGAGCTACCAAAATGACATCAAGGATCTGTCTTCCTTTGACAAAAACAGACTGTTAATTACCAATGAGTTTAAAAGTAATACCTTTTAATCTCCCAAAAAGACATTTGGAAACTGCCAACTATTTTATATACTCCATTTGCAATAATGTTATTAATCAATAATGTGAAGCTTATATACACCCAGTCATATGAGAAAAAGGACAATATTGACCATAAACAATAACATAAATCTATAGTGTGTACAGGTTGGAACCCATAAGCATTTCAGTTTTAAATTAATTTGGTACGGAACGTCACCAACTTCTAGAGAGGAACTCCAATTCAAGGCTAGTTGGAGGACTAAGGGAAATCTCTCTACAAGTCAACAACAGCATCTTTTGGTTTACATGCAATCTGTCAGCGTATTTGGACTTTCAAAATAATGTGAAATATGGGATTTTAAACTGAGAGGGGGAGATCCTGATGTGGTGTGGTATATGGTTCTACATGCCCCTGTAACATGTTTGATGGGTGGATCAAGGTGTTAACAGGGTTGTAATGGGCAGGTTTAACCTTTCACTAGCCTGATATTTTTGATCAACCAAGTTTTGTTCCAATCTGTTAAAATAGTTCCACACTAATAAATATATGGAATAAATTAAATTTAACATATAAAGAATTCTTTCATTCATTACCAATTGATTTTGAGATGAAATTTTAACATGATATCAGAGCCAGTTCATGCATATCCACTTGTAGATACTTGTAAACATAAAAAAAAAATCACAAGTGAAAGGGAGTATTAGAATAGTCCTACATTAAGAAATGTAGGGAATAAATTGAACTTAATATATAAAAAACTCTTCTACTCATCACCAATTGATTTTGAGATGAAATTTTAACACGGTCTATTCTTATTAATAGTTAAAAGAGCATCCTTAACATTTTCAAAAAAAATTGAAAGGGAGTGAAACTCATGGTCATACTAAAAGCATAAAGGAGCTTTTCCCTGGCATGCCTATAACATGTTTGATGGTTGGATCAAGGTGTTAATGGTGTTGTGATGGGGAGGTTTTACCTTTACCTGGTCTGATATTTCTGATCAAGCAGGTTTTGTTCCCCTTTTTTCTTATTAATAGTTAAAAGAGCATCCTTAACCTTTTCAAAAAAAAATTGCAAAGGGAATGAAACTCACGGTCATAATACAAGCATAAGGGTGCTTTCCCTTGGCATGGTGACATTCATCAAATATCAGCAGTTTTATGTCTTCTAGTTTAAAGAAACTATGTCTCAAATTATCCAGCAGAATTTGAGGAGTTGTAACGAACACCTGCAATATAAAAATGTACCATATATTTATATCGTGCAAGAGAATAATTGTAATGGAAGAGTGGCAATAGTTGCTATTAGTTGTCATAAAAGGATGCTATAGAAAAATAACCAATTAAATAGGCAAAAATTCTGAATGATGCCATTTAAATAGTTCGATTAATTAATTAACTATTTACGAGAAATGCAAGTGACATCACGTTACACGGATATCTCTTGTTGGCAAGCAAAATTGAAACAATGTACTTGTGAGAGGATTTGTAAATCTCATGGAATTGCTTCAACTTGTATTGTGCGAGTGATGTATGGGAATTCTCTGATAATACCATTCAATTGAAAGGACCAGTAAGAAGATGAAGAAATTGTCATTATATTTCGCACATAGAATTAGTGCACTTGTTACTTTCATCACTTAAGTTCTTTGATCGGTTGCTTCCAACGTAAACTTTTATGGACATGGACAAAAGGCCCATAAGAAGGATCTTACTACCTCGTATTTTTGGAGCTTCTGCTCCCAGATGGCAGTATTCCAGAAGTCCACTCCCATGTCACCCCAGAATCTGCCAACTTCGAGATCCGTGTGCAACTGTATGACATCCGCTTGCTGCATGAATGTGTGTGTGTGCGCGTGAGAGAGAGAATGCGTATTTCTGTATATAAGTGAAAAATACAAAGAGAAAACAGCATTTGCATAGACGAAGATGAATCATTCAAAGACAAAATGGACATAATAAGATCGACAGGGAATGCAAAAAAGGAACAGATCAGTTACTTGAGAAACGAGGACGACGGTGGGGACAAGGAAGACAGCAATGGAGGTGGACGGCTTGCGGATGTGGTGTGCGTAGGCACGGAGAAGCATGACCGCGATGAGGGTCTTCCCAGAACCGGTGTCAAGGAAGACAATCGTGTTCTGCTTGATGGCCTTTTCTAATGCCTCAAGCTGGTAACTGCACGATATAATGTCGTCAGGCAAAAATCAGCGGGCCACCGCGGTCTTCGCTGCTGCACGGTACCCCGAGAAGGTGTTGAACAGAGCTAGCGGGAATACGACACGATACCTGCGAGCGAAAGACTCGGGATTCGTAGGAGCAGTCGCCATTGAAGGCACAGCGGGTGTCGTTGCTAGCGCAGGCCTGGTCGTGCCGTTGGCGCCGTAACCGGAGCAGCCGCCGTTGTTGTTCCCGTGATCCGTAGTCTCGGAACCATGGACAAGGACCTTACCGTCTTTGCCATGTCCGGCGTGGTCCTTGCCTCCGAGGCCAGCACTTCCTCGCATCTCCATCGTCCTCCGTCCTGCTCCTTCTAACTGCTAAGCTCTGCTCTGCGATGAAATACGAAATCACTGATGGGAGCAGACGAATACAGACGTATATTGCAGTTGCATCGGAATCGGAAACCGACCAGGCCTCACGCGTCACAGAACTTTCCAGAAAAAAAAACTATTTTTTCAAAAAATACTTTATTTACATTTTTTATATGGGTTTAATGGTTCTGTAGGCACCCGTTGGATAAAAGATTAACGGCTGTTTGATGAAGAGAGAGAGTGTTCGTAAAAAGGAAGCCCGCGGAAAAAAATCCCCTCCCACCGATGACACCTACGTAAAAAAATCCCCTCCCAACGATTCATTTTCCGCAATCATCCTCACCTGCGCAGTCCACCGGAAGTTCTCTTGTCAAGGATTTGGGATTTGGGATTTGGGATTTAAGATTTGGGATTTGAGATTTGGGATTTAGGATTTGGGATTTGGGATTTGGGATTTGGGATTTGGGATTTGGGATTTGGAATTTAGGATTTGGGATTTGGGATTTGGGATTGGGGATTTGGGATTCATTTGTGAAGGATTTTTTTGAAGTTACCGAATGGAATACGGAAGGACGTCAATTAGCGTTGGATCTACCGACGAGTTACAGGTTAGTTAGAGAAGTTGATTTATTAAGTGCATTCATTATACTTTCGTTTAACATGAATGAACATTTATTAGGGGAAAAATGTTTGCAACATTTATGGGAAAAAAGTTAATTAGACCAAACTAAAATATTTTTAATCTGAAATGTTACTCATCAATTACTCTGGGAAGTT
>JAMKPZ010006833.1:0-15918 GCA_024699675.1 Amphibolis antarctica
GGGGGTCGGACTTACACTTCCGGTCACCTAACCAGAAGTCACCTTGGGAGATATGGACTTACACTTTTAGTCGCCTACCCGAAAGATGCCTAAAAGGGGTCGGACTTATAGTTCCAGTCGCCTAATCAGAAGACACCTTAAAGGGATATGGACTTATACTTTCGGTCCCTAAATTGGAAGATGCCTAAAAGGTTGTGGACTTATACTTTCAGTCGCCTAACTAGAAGATGCCTTGGGAGATATGGACTTACACTTCCAATCACCTAACTGGGAGATGCCTTAAAGGGTTGTCGGACTTATAGTTCCAACCACCTAACTAGAAGATGCATTCGGAGATATGGACCTACACCTTCGGTTGCCTAACTAGATGATGCCAAAAAGGGTGTGGACATATATTTTCGGTTGCCTATCTAGATGTTGCCTTGGGAGATAAGGACCTACACTTCTGGTTGCGTAACCGAATGAAGCCTTAAAAGGGGTCGGACAAACACTTTCGGTCGCCTAACCGGAAGATGCCTTAAAGGTATTTGGACTTATAATTTCAGTCACCTAATTGAAAGATGCCCAAAAGTGTGTGGACTTATACTTACAGTTGCCTAACCGGAAGATGCCCAAAAGTGTGTGGACTTATACTTCCGGTCGCCTAATCGGAAGATGCCTTGGGAGATATGGACTTACACTTCCGGTTGCCTAACCAGAAGATGCATTAAATGAGGTCGAACTTACACTTCCGATTGCCTAACCAGAAGATGCCTTAAATGAGGTCAAACTTACACTTCTGGTCGCTTAATTGGAAGATGCTTTGGGAGATATGGACTTACACTTCTGTTCACCTAACCTGAAGATGCCTTAAAGGGAGTTAGACATACAATTCCGATCGCCTAATCGGAAGACACCTTAACGGGAGATGGACTTATACTTTCAATCGCTTAACCGGAAGAGGCCTAAAAGGGTGTGGACTTAAACTTTCGATCGCCCAACCAGAAGATGCCATGGGAGATATGGACTTACACTTCCGATCGCCTAACTGGAATATGCCTTAAAGGGGTCGGACTTATAGTCTCGATCACCTAACTGGAAGACACCTTGGGAGACATGGACTTACACTTCCGGTCACCTAACTGGAAGATGCCTGAAAGGGTTCAGACTTACCATTCCGGTTGCCTAACCGAAAGACACCTCAAAGGGATATGGACTTATAATTTCGGTCGCCTAACCGGAAGATGGCTAAAAGGGTGTGGACTTATACTTCCGGTCACCTAACCGGAAGATGCCTTGGGAGATATGGACTTACACTTCTGGTCGTCTAACCAGAAGATGCCCTAGGAGATATGAACTTACACTTCCGGTCGCCTAACCGAAAGATGCCTAAAAGGGTGTGGACTTATACTTCTGGTCGCCTAACTAGAAGAGGCCAAAAGGTTACGGACTTATAGTTCCAGTTGCCTAATCGAAAGATGGCTTGTGAGATATGGACTTACACTTCTAGTCGCCAAATCGGAAGATGTCTTAAAGGGGGTCGGACTTACACTTTCGGTCACCTAACCTAAAGATGTCGTGGGAGATATGGACTTACACTTCCGGTCGCCTAATTGGAAGATGCCTAAAAGGGTGTGGACTTATACTTCCAATCGCCTAACTGGGAGAGGCCAAAAAGTGTGTGGACTTATACTTTCGGTCGCCTAACCGAAAGATGGCTTGGGAGATATGGACTTACGCTTCTAGTCGCCAAACCGGAAGATGCCAAAAAGTGTGTGTCATTAGACTTCCGGTCGCCTAACCTAAAGACCTGGTGGGAGATATGGACTTACACTTCCGGTCGCCTAACCTAAAGACCCGATGGGAGATATGGACTTACACTTCCAGTCGCCTAACCGGAAGATTCCTAAAAGGGTGTGGACTTATACTTCCCATCGCCTAACCGGGAGAGGCCAAAAAGTGTGTGGCCTTATACTTCCGGTCGCCTAACCGGAAGATGCCTTAAAGGGGGTCGGATGTACACTTCTGGCACCTAACAGGAAGTCACCTTGGAAGATATGGACTTACACTTTCGATCGCCTACCTAGAAGATTCCAAAAAGGGGTCAGACTTACAATTTTAGTTGCCTAATCGGAAGACACCTTAAAGGGATATGGAATTATACTTTCAATCCCTAAATTGGAAGATGGCTAAAAGGTTGTAGACTTATACTTTCGGTCACCTAACTAGAAGATGCCTTGGGAGATATGGACTTACACTTCCGATCGCTTAACTGGGAGACGTCTTAAAGGGTTGTCGGACTTACAGTTCCATCTGTCTAATCGGAAGATGCCAAAAAGGGTGTGGACTTATATTTTTAGTTGCCTATTCGGATGTTGCCTTGGGAGATAAGGACCTACACTTTCAGTTGCCTAACTGAAAGATGCCTTAAAAGGGGTCGAACAAACAATTTGGTCGCCTAACCGGAAAACGCCTTAAAGGTATTTGAACTTATAATTTTGGTTGCCTAACTAAAAGATGACTTAAAGGGATATGGACTTATACTTCCAGTTGCCTAACCGAAAGATGCCTAAAGGGGGTGTCGACTTATACTTCCGGTTGCCAAACCAAAAGATGCCTTGGGAGAAATGGACGTACAATTCCGGTTGCCTAACCGAAAAATTCCCTAAAGGGGGTCGGACCTACACTTCCTATCGCCTAACTAGAAGTTGCCTTAAGGGGATATGGATGTATACTTTGGGTCACATAATTGGAAGATGCCTAAAAGGGTGTGGACATATACTTCCGGTAGCCAAATTGGAAGAATCCTTGGGATATATGGACTAACACTTCCAGTTGCGTAACTAGAAGATGCCTTAAACAGGGTCTGACTTACACTTCCGGTCGCTTAACTGGAAGACGCCTTGGGAGGTATGGACTTACACTTCCGGTTGCCTATCCAGAAGATGCCTTAAACGGGGTCACACTTACACTTCCGGTCGCTTAACCAGAAGACGCTTTGGGAGATATGGACTTACACTTCTATTCGCTTAACCGGAAGATGCCTTAAAGGGGGTCGGACTTACAGTTCCAATCGCCTAATCGGAAGATGCGTTAATGGGAGATGGACTTATACTTTAAGTCGCCTAACCAAAAGATGCCTAAAAGGGTGTGGACTTCAACTTTCGATCACCCAACTGGAAGACACGGTGGGAGATATGGACTTACAATTTAGATAACCTAACTAGAATATGCCTTAAAGGGGTCGAACTTACAGTCTGGGTCACCAAACTGGAAGACGCATTGGGAAACATGGACTTACACTTTCGGTCACCTAATTGGAAGATGCCTGAAAGGGGTCGGACTTACCATTTTGGTCGCCTAACCGAAAGATGCCTAAAAGGGATATGGACTTATACTTCCTATCGCCTAACCAGAAGATGCCAAAAAGGGTGTGGACTTATACTTTCGGTCGCTTAACTAGAAGATGCCCTAGGAGATATGGACTTACACTTCTGGTCGCCTAACTGGAAGATGCCTTAAATGGGGTCAGACTGACACTTCCAGTCGCCTAACCGAAAGTTGCCTTGGGAGATATGGACTTACACTTCCAGCCGCCAAATTGGAAGATGCCAAAAAGGGTGTGGACTTATACTTTCAGTCACCTAACTGGAAGATGCCTAAAAGGGGGTGCACTTACACTTCCGGTTGCCTAACCGAAAGATGTCCTGGGAGATATGGACTTACACTTCTAGTCGCCAAACAAAAAGATGCGTTATAGGGGGTCAAACTTAGACTTCCGGTCGCCAACCCAAAAAATGCCGTCAAAGAAATGGACTTACACTTCCAGTCACCTAACCAGAAGATGCCTAAAAGGGTGTGAACTTATACTTCCAGTCGCCTAACCAGAAGAGGCCAAGAAGGGTGTGGACTTATAGTTCTAGTTGCCTAACCAGAAGATGGCTTGGGAGATATGGACTTACACTTATGGTCACCAAACCGGAAGATTCCTTAAAGGGGGTCGGACTTACACTTACGGTCGCCTAACCTAAAGACACCGTGGGAGATATGGAGTTACACTTCCGGTCGCCTAACTGGAAGATGCCTAAAAGGGTGTGGACTTATACTTCCCATTGCCTAACTGGGAGAGGCCAAAAAGGGTGTGCACTTATACTTCCGGTTGCCTAATTGGAATATGCCATAAAGGGGGTCAGACTAACACTTTCGGCACCTAACAGGAAGTCGCCTTGGGAGATATGGACTTACACATTTGGTCACCTACCCGGAAGATTCCTAAATGGGGTCAAACTTACAGTTTCAGTCACCTTAAAGGGATATGGACTTATACTTTCGATCCCTAAATTGGAAGATGCCTAAAAGGTTGTGGACTTATACTTTGGATAGCCTAACTAGAAGATGTCTTAGGAGATATGGACTTACACTTCCGATCGCTTAACTCGGAGAGGCCTTAAAGGGTTGTCAAACTTACAGTTCCGGTCGCCTAACCGGAAGATGCGTTCGGAGATATGGACCTACACCTTCAGTCGCCTAATCGGAAGATGCCAAAAATGGTGTGGACTTATATTTTCGATCGCCTATCCAGATGTTGCCTTTGGAGATAAGGACCTACACTTCCGATCACCTAACCGAATGATGCCTTAAAGGGGGGGTCTGACAAATAATTTAGTCGCCAAACCGGAAGACTCCTTAAAGGTATTTGGACTTACAATTCTGGTTGCCTAACTAGAAGATGCCTTAAAGGGATACAGACTTATACTTCCGGTCGCCTAACCGAAAGATGCCTAAAGGGGTGTCGACTTATACTTCTGATTACCTAAAGGGGGTCAGACTTACACTTCTTATCGCCTAAGTAGAAGTTGCCTTAAGGGGATATGGATGTATACTTTGGGTCACATAATCGGAAGATGCCTAAAAGGGTGTGGACATATACTTCCGATAGCCAAATCGAAAGATGCCTCGGGAGATATGGACTAACACTTCTAGTTGCGTAATTGGAAGATTCCTTAAACATGGTCAGACTTACACTTCTGGTCGCTTAACCAGAAGATGTCATGGGAGATATGGACTTACACTTCCAGTTGCCTAACTGAAAGCTGCCTTAAACAGGGTCAGACTTACATTTCCCATCGCTTAACTAGAAGATGCTTTGGGAGATATGGACTTACACTTCCGTTCGCCAAATCAGAAGATGCCTTAAAGGGGGTCGGACTTACAGTTCTAGTTTCCAAATCAGAAGATGCCTTAATGGGAGATGGACTTATGCTCTCAGTAACTTAACCGGAAGACGCCTAAAAGTGTGTGGACTTAAACTTTCAATCACCCAACCGAAAGATGCCTAGTGAGATATGGTCTTACACTTCCGATCGCCTAACTGGTATATGCCTTAAAGGGGTCGAACTTACAATCTCTGTCACTTAACTGGAAAACGCCTTGGGAGACATGGACTTACAGTTCCAATCACCTAACTGGAAGATGCCTAAAAGAGGTCGGACTTATCATTCCGATCGCCTAACTGAAAGATGCCTCAAAAGGATATGAACTTATACTTCTTGTCGCCTAATCGGAAGATGCCTAAAAGGGTGTCGACTTATACTTTCGGTCGCTTAACCGAAAGATGCCTTGGGAGATATGGACGTACACTTCTAGTCGCTTAACTAGAGGATGGCTCAAAGGGGGTTAGACTTACACTTCCAGTTGCCAAACCGGAAGATGCCAAAAAGGGTGTGGACTTATACTTTCGGTCGCCTAACCGGAAGATGCCATGAGAGATATGGACTTTCACTTCCAATAGCCTATCTGGAAGATTCCTTAAAGGGGGTCAGACTTACACTTCCAGTTGCCTAACCGAAAGATGCCTTAAACAGGGTCAGACTTACATTTCCCATCGCTTAACTAGAAGATGCTTTGGGAGATATGGACTTACACTTCCATTCGCCAAATCGGAAGATGCCTTAAAGGGGGTCGGACTTACAGTTCTGGTTTCCAAATCAGAAGATGCCTTAATGGGAGATGGACTTATGCTCTCAGTAACTTAACTGGAAGACGCCTAAAAGTGTGTGCACTTAAACTTTCAATCACCCAACCGAAAGATGCCTAGAGAGATATGGACTTACACTTCCGATCGCCTAACTGGTATATGCCTTAAAGGGGTCGAACTTACAAACTCTGTCACTTAACTGGAAAACGCCTTGGGAGACATGGACTTACAGTTCCAATCACCTAACTGGAAGATGCCTAAAAGAGGTCGGACTTATCATTCTGATCGCCTAACCGAAAGATGCCTCAAAAGGATATGGACTTATACTTCCTGTCACCTAATCGGAAGATGCCGAAAAGGGTGTCGACTTATACTTTCGGTCGCTTAACCGAAAGATGCCTTGGGAGATATGGACTTACACTTCTAGTCGCTTAACTAGAGGATGGCTTATAAGGGGTCAGACTTACACTTCCAGTCGCCTAACCGAAAGATGCCTTGGGAGATATGGAGTTACACTTCCAGTGGCCAAATTGGAAGATGCCAAAAAGGGTGTGGACTAATACTTTCAGTCACCTAACTGGAAGATGCCTTCAGAGATCAGGACTTACACTTCCAGTTGCCAATCCAAAAGATGCCTTAAAGGGGGTCGAACTTACACTTCCGGTCGACTAACCGAAAGACGCCTTGGGAGATATGGACTTATGCTTCCGGTCGCCTAACCGGCAAATGCCTAAAAGGGTGTGCACTTACACTTCCGGTTGCCTAACCAGAAGATGTCCTGAGAGATATGGACTTATACTTCTAGTCGCCAAACCAAAAGATGCGTTAAAGGGGGTCGGACTTAGACTTCCGGTCGCCAACCCAAAAAATGCTGTCAAAGAAATGGACTTACACTTCCGGTCACCTAACCAGAAGATGCCTAAAAGGGTGTGAACTTACACTTCCGGTCGCCTAACCGGAATAGGCCAAGAAGGGTGTGGACTTATAGTTTTAGTTGCCTAACTAGAAGATGGCTTGGGAGATATGGACTTACACTTATGGTCACCAAACCGAAAGATTCCTTAAAGGGGGTCGGACTTACACTTACGGTCGCCTAACCTAAAGACACCATGGGAGATATGGACTTACACTTCCGGTCGCCTAACTGGAAGATACCTAAAAGGGTGTGGACTTATACTTCCCATCGCCTAACCGGGAGAGGCCAAAAAGTGTGTGAACTTATACTTCCGGTTGCCTAACCGGAATATGCCATAAAGGGGGTCGGACTTACACTTTCGGCACCTAACAGGAAGTCAACTTGGGAGATATGGACTTACACTTACAGTCACCTACTCGAAAGATTCCTAAATGGGGTCAGACTTACAGTTCCAGTCACCTATTCGGAAGTCACCTTAAAGGGATATGGACTTATACTTTCGATCCCTAAATTGGAAGATGCCTAAAAGGTTGTGGACTTGTACTTTGGATCGCCTAACTAGAAGATGCCTTAGGAGATAAGGACTTACACTTCCGATCGCTTAACTCGAAGAGGCCTTAAAGGGTTGTCAAACTTACAGTTCCGGTCGCCTAACCGGAAGATGCGTTTGGAGATATGGACCTACACCTTTAGTCGCCTAATCGGAAGAAGCCAAAAATGGTGTGGACATATATTTTCGGTCGCCTATCTGGATGTTGCCTTTGGAGATAAGGACCTACACTTCCGATCACCTAACCGAAAGATGCCTTAAGGGGGGGGGGTTTGACAAACAATTCAGTCACCTAACCGGAAGACGCGTTAAAGGTATTTGGACTTACAATTTCGATTGCCTAACTGGAAGATACCTTAAAGGGATACAGACTGATACTTCCGGTCGCCTAACCGGAAGAGGCCAAGAAGGGTGTGGACTTATAGTTCTAGTTGCCTAACCAGAAGATGGCTTGGGAGATATGGACTTACACTTATGGTCACCAAACCGGAAGATTCCTTAAAGGGGTTTGGACTTACACTTACGGTCACCTAACCTAAAGACACCGTGGGAGATATGGACTTACACTTCCAATCGCCTAACTGGAAGATGCCTAAAAGGGTGTGGACTTATACTTCCCATCGCCTAACCGAGAGAGGCCAAAAAGTGTGTGGACTTATACTTCCCATCGCCTAACCAGGAGAGGCCAAAAAGTGTGTCGACTTATACTTTCGGTTGCCTAAATGGAATATGCCATAAAGGGGGTCGGACTTACACTTTCGGCACCTAACAGGAAGTCGCCTTGGGAGATATGGACATACACTTTCGGTCACCTACCCGAAAGATTCTTAAAAGGGGTCAGACTTACAGTTCCAGTCACCTAATTGGAAGTCACCTTAAAGGGATATGGACTTATACTTTCGACCCCAAAATTGGAAGTTGCCTAAAAGGTTGTGGACTAATACTTTGGATCACCTAACTAGAAGATGCCTTAGGAAATATGGACTTACACTTCCGATCGCTTAACTCGGAGAGGCCTTAAAGGGTTGTCAAACTTACAGTTCCGGTCGCCTAACCGGAAGATGCGTTCGGGGATATGGACCTACACCTTCAGTCGCCTAATCGGAAGATTCCAAAAATGGTGTGGACTTATATTTTCGGTCGCCTATCCGGATGTTGCCTTTGGAGATAAGGACCTACATTTCCGGTCACCTAACCGAAAGATGCCTTAAAGGGGGGGTCTGACAAACAATTCAGTCGCCTAACCGAAAGACGCCTTAAAGGTATTTGGACTTACAATTCCGGTTGCCTAACTGGAAGTTGCCTTAAAGGGATACAGACTTATACTTCCAGTCGCCTAACCGAAAGATGCCTAAAGGGGTGTTGACTTATACTTCCAATTACATAAAGGGGGTCAGACTTACACTTCTTGTCGCCTAAGTAGAAGTTGCCTTAAGGGGATATGGATGTATACTTTGGGTCACATAACCGGAAGAAGCCTAAAAGGGTGTGGACATATACTTCCGGTAGCCAAATCGAAAGATGCCACGGGAGACATGGACTAACACTTCTAGTTGCGTAACCGGAAGATTCCTTAAACAGGGTCAGACTTACACTTCTGGTCGCATAACCAGAAGACACATTGGGAGAGATGGACTTACACTTCCAGTTGCCTAACTGAAAGATGCCTTAAACAGGGTCAGACTTACATTTCCCATCGCTTAACTAGAAGACGATTTGGGAGATATGGACATACACTTCCGTTCGCCAAATCTGAAGATGCCTTAAAGGGGGTCGAACTTACAGTTCTCGTCTCCAAATCAGAAGACGCCTTAGTGGGAGATGGACTTATGCTCTCAGTAACTTAACTGGAAGACGCCTAAAAGTCTGTGGACTTAAACTTTCAATCGCCCAACCAGAAGATGCCTAGGGAGATATGGACTTACAGTTCTAATCGCCTAACTGGTATATGCCTTAAAGGGGTCGAACGTACAGTCTCGGTCACTTAACTGGAAGACGCCTTGGGAGACATGGACTTACACTTCCGATCACCTAACTGGAAGATGCCTAAAAGAGGTTGGACTTATCATTCCGATCGCCTAACTGAAAGATGCCTTGGGAGATATGGACTTACACTTCCAGTCGCCAAATTGGAAGATGCCAAAAAGGGTGTGGACTTATACTTTCAATCACCTAACTGGAAGATGCCTTCATAGATCGGGACTTACACTTCCAGTTGCCTATCGAAAAGAAGCCTTAAAGGGGGTCGAACTTACACTTCCGGTCGCCTAACCGAAAGACGCCTTGGGAGATATGGACTTATGCTTCCGGTCGCCTAACCGGAAGATGCCTAAAAGGGTGTGCACTTACACTTCCGATTGCCTAACCAGAAGATGTCCTGGGAGATTTGGACTTTTACTTCCAGTCGCCAAACCAAAAGATGCGTTAAAGGGGGTCGGACTTAGACTTCCAATCGCCAACCCAAAAAATGCCGTCAAAGAAATCGACTTACACTTCCGGTCACCGAACCAGAAGACGCCTAAAAGGGTGTGAACTTATACTTCCGGTTGCCTAACCGGAAGAGGCCAAGAAGGGTGTGGACTTATAGTTCTAGTTGCCTAACCAGAAGATGGCTTGGGAGATATGGACTTACACTTATGGTCACCAAATCGGAAGATTCCTTAAAGGTGGTCGGACTTACACTTACGGTCGCCTAACCTAAAGACACCGTGGGAGATATGAACTTACACTTCCGATCGCCTAACTGGAAGATGCCTAAAAGGGTGTGGACTTATACTTCCCATCGCCTAACCGGGAGAGGCCAAAAAGTGTGTCGACTTATACTTCCGGTTGCCTAACCGGAATATGCCATAAAGGGGGTCGGACTTACACTTTCGGCACCTAACAGGAAGTTGCCTTGGGAGATATGGACTTACACTTACAGTCACCTACCTGGAAGATTCCTAAAAGGGGTCAGACTTACAGTTCCAGTCACCTAATCGGAAGTCACCTTAAAGGGATATGGACTTATACTTTCGATCCCTAAATTGGAAGATGCCTAAAAGGTTGTGGACTTATACTTTGGATCGCTTAACTAGAAGATGCCTTAGGAGATATGGACTTACACTTCCGATCACATAACTCAGAGTGGCCTTAAAGGGTTGTCAAACTTACAGTTCCGGTCACCTAACCGGAAGATGCGTTCGGAGATATGGACCTACACCTTTAGTCGCCTAATCGGAAGATGCCAAAAATGGTGTGGACATACATTTTCGGTCGCCTATCCGGATGTTGCCTTTGGAGATAAGGACCTACACTTCCGATCACCTAACTGAAAGATGCCTTAAATGGGGGGTCTGACAAACAATTCAGTCACCTAACCGGAAGACGCCTTAAAGGTATTTGGACTTACAATTCTAGTTGCCTAACTGGAAGATGCCTTAAAGGGATATAGACTTATACTTCTGGTCGCCTAACCGGAAGAGGCCAAGAAGGGTGTGTTCTTGTAGTTCTAGTTGCCTAACTAGAAGATGCCTTGCGAGATACAGACTTACACTTCCAGTCACCAAATTGGAAGATGCCAAAAAGGGTGTGGACTAATACTTTTAGTCACCTAACTGGAAGATGCCTTCAGAGATCGGGACTTACACTTCCAGTTGCCTATCCAAAAGATGCCTTAAAAGGGTCGAACTTACACTTCCGATCACCAAACCGAAAGACGCCTTCGGAGATATGGACTTATGCTTCCGATCGCCAAACCGGAAGATACCTAAAAGGGTGTGCACTTACACTTCCGGTTGCCTAACTAGAAGATTTCCAGGGAGATATTGACTTACACTTCCAGTCGCCAAACCAAAAGATGTGTTAAAGGGGGTCAGACTTAGACTTCCGGTCGCCAACCCAAATAATGCCGTCAAAGAAATGGACTTACACTTCCGGTCACCGAACCAGAAGATGCCTAAAAGGGTGTGAACTTATACTTCCGGTTGCCTAACCGGAAGAGGCCAAGAAGGGTGTGGACTTATAGTTCTTGTTGCCTAACTAGAAGATGGCTTGGGAGATATGGACTTACACTTATGGTCACCAAACCGGAAGATTCCTAAAAGGTGGTCGGACTTACACTTACGGTCGCCTAACCTAAAGACATCGTGGGAGATATGGACTTACACTTCCGATCGCCTAACTGGAAGATTCCTAAAAGGGTGTGGACTTATACTTCCCATCGCCTAACCGGGAGAGGCCAAAAAGTGTGTCGACTTATACTTCCGGTTGCCTAACCGGAATATGCCATAAAGGGGGTCGGACTTACACTTCCGGCACCTAAGAGGAAGTTGCCTTGGGAGATGTGGACTTACACTTACAGTCACCTACCCGGAAGATTCCTTAAAGGGGTCAGACTTACAGTTCCAGTCACCTAATCGGAAGTCACCTTAAAGGGATATGGACTTATACTTTCGATCCCTAAATTGGAAGATGCCTAAAAGGTTGTGGACTTATACTTTCGATCACCTAACTAGAAGATGCCTTAGGAGATAAGGAATTACACTTCCGATCGCTTAACGCGGAGAGGCCTTAAAGGGTTGTCAAACCTACAGTTCTGGTCGCCTAACCGGAAGATGCGTTCGGAGATATGGACCTACACCTTCAGTCGCCAAATCGGAAGATGCCAAAAATGGTGTGGACATATATTTTCGGTCGCCTATCCGGATGTTGCCTTTGGAGATAAGGACCTACACTTCCGATCACCTAACTGAAAGATGCCTTAAAGGGGGGGTCTGACAAACAATTCAGTCACCTAACCGGAAGACGCCTTAAAGGTATTTGGACTCACAATTTCGGTTGCCTAACTTGAAGATGCCTTAAAGGGATACAGACTTATCCTTCCGGTTGCCTAACTAGAAGAGGCCAAGAAGGGTGTGGACTTATAGTTCTAGTTGCCTAACTAGAAGATGGCTTGGGAGATATGGACTTACACTTATGGTCACCAAACCGGAAGATTCCTTAAAGGGGGTCGAACTTACACTTACGGTCGCCTAACCTAAAGACACCCTGGGAGATATGGACTTACACTTCCGGTTGCCTAACTGGAAGATGCCTAAAAGGGTGTGGACTTATACTTCCCATCGCCTAACCGGGAGAGGCCAAAAAGTGTGTCGACTTATACTTCTGGTTGCCTAACCAGAATTTGCCATAAAGGGGGTCGGACTTACACTTTCGGCACCTAACATGAAGTTGCCTTGGGAGATATGGACTTACACTTACAGTCACCTGCCCGGAAGATTCCTTAAAGGGGTGAGACTTACAGTTCCAGTCACCTAATCGGAAGTCACCTTAAAGGGATATGGACTTATACTTTCGATCCCTAAATTGGAAGATGCCTAAAAGGTTGTGGACTTATACTTTGGATCACCTTACTAGAAGATGCCTTAGGAGATATGGACTTACACTTCTGATCGCTTAACTCGGAGAGGCCTTAAAGGGTTGTCAAACTTACAGTTCCAGTCGCCTAACCGAAAGATGCGTTCGGAGATATGGACCTACACCTTTAGTCGCCTAATCGGAAGATGCCAAAAATGGTGTGGACATACATTTTCGGTCGCCTATCCGGATGTTGCCTTTGGAGATAAGGACCTACACTTCCGATCACCTAACTGAAAGATGCCTTAAATGGGGGTTCTGACAAACAATTCAGTCACCTAACCGGAAGACGCCTTAAAGGTATTTGGACTTACAATTCCGGTTGCCTAACTCGAAGACGCCTTAAAGTAATTTGGACTTACAATTCTAGTTGCCTAACTAGAAGATGCCTTAGGAGATATGGACTTACACTTCCGATTGCTTAACTCGGAGAGGCCTTAAAGGGTTGTCAAACTTACAGTTCCGGTCGCCTAACCGGAAGATGCGTTTGGAGATATGGACCTACACCTTTAGTCGCCTAATCGGAAGATGCCAAAAATGGTGTGGACATACATTTTTGGTCGCCTATCTGGATGTCGCGTTTGGAGATAAGGACCTACATTTCCGATCACCTAATAGAGAGATGCCTTAAATGGGGGGTCTGACAAACAATTCAGTCACCTAACCGGAAGACGCCATAAAGGTATTTGGACTTACAATTCTAGTTGCCTAACTAGAAGATGCCTTAGGAGATATGGACTTACACTTCCGATTGCTTAACTCAGAGAGGCCTTAAAGGGTTGTCAAACTTACAGTTCCGGTCGCCTAATCGGAAGATGTGTTCGGAGATATGGACCTACACCTTTAGTCGCCTAATCGGAAGATGCCATAAATGGTGTGGACATACATTTTCGGTCACCTATCCGGATGTTGCCTTTGGAGATAAGGACCTACACTTCCGATCACCTAATTGAAAGATGCCTTAAATGGGGGGGTCTGACAAACAATTCAGTCACCTAACCGGAAGACGCCTTAAAGGTATTTGGACTTACAATTCTAGTTGCCTAACTGGAAGATGCCTTAAAGGGATACAGACTTATACTTCCGGTCGCCTAACCGGAAGAGGCCAAGGAGGGTGTGTTCTTATAGTTCTAGTTGCTTAACTAGAAGATGCCTTGGGAGATATGGACTTACACTTCCAGTCACCAAATTAGAAGATGCCAAAAAGGGTGTGGACTAATACTTTCAGTCACCTAACTGGAAGATGCCTTCAGAGATCAGGACTTACACTTCCAGTTGCCTATCCAAAAGATGCCTTAAAGGGGGTCGAACTTACACTTCCGATCGCCAAACCGAAAGACGCCTTGGGAGATATGGACTTATGCTTCCAGTCGCCTAACCGGAAGATGCCTAAAAGGGTGTGCACTTACACTTCCTGTTGCCTAACTATAAGATATCCTGGGAGATATTGACTTACACTTCCAGTCGCCAAACCAAAAGATGCGTTAAAGGGCGTCAGACTTAGACTTCCGGTCGCCAACCCAAAAAATGCCGTCAAAGAATTGGACTTACACTTCCGGTCACCGAACCAGAAGATGCCTAAAAGGGTGTGAACTTACACTTCCGGTCGCCTAACCGGAAGAGGCCAAGAAGGGTGTGGACTTATAGTTCTTGTTGCCTAACCAGAAAATGGCTTGGGAGATATGGACTTACACTTTTGGTCACCAAACTGGAAGATTCCTAAAAGGTGGTCGGACTTACACTTACGGTCGCCTAACCTAAAGACACCGTGGGAGATATGGACTTACACTTCCGATCGCCTAACTGGAAGATGCCTAAAATGGTGTGGACTTATACTTCCCATCACCTAATCGGGAGAGGCCAAAAAGTGTGTCGACTTATACTTCCGGTTGCCTAACCGGAATATGCCATAAAGGGGGTCGGACTTACACTTTCGGCACCTAACAGGAAGTTGCCTTGGGAGATATGGACTTACACTTACAGTCACCTACCCGGAAGATAACTTAAAGGGGTCAGACTTACAGTTCCAGTCACCTAATCGGAAGTCACCTTAAAGGGATATGGACTTATACTTTCGATCCCTAAATTGGAAGATGCCTAAAAGGTTGTGGACTTATACTATGGATCGCCTAACTAGAAGATGCCTTAGGAGATATGGACTTGCACTTCGATCGCTTAACTCGGAGAGGCCTTAAAGGGTTGTCAAACTTACAGTTCCGGTCGCCTAACCGAAAGATGCGTTCGGAGATATGGACCTACACCTTCAGTCATCTAAACAGAAGATGCCAAAAATGGTGTGGACATATATTTTCGGTCGCCTATCCGAATGTTGGCTTTGGAGATAAGGACCTACACTTCCGATCACCTAACCGAAACATGCCTTAAAGGGGGGGTCTGACAAACAATTCAGTCACCTAACCGAAAGACGCCTTAAAGGTATTTGGACTTACAATTCCGGTTGCCTAACTCGAAGATGCCTTAAAGGGATACAGACTTATACTTCCGGTCGCCTAACCGGAAGAGGCCAAGAAGGGTGTGGACTTATAGTTCTAGTTGCCTAACTAGAAGATGGCTTGGGAGATATGGACTTACACTTATGGTCCCCAAACCGAAAGATTCCTTAAAGGGGGTCGAACTTACACTTACGGTCGCCTAACCTAAAGACACCGTGGGAGATATGGACTTACACTTCCGGTTGCCTAACTGGAAGATGCCTAAAAGGGTGTGGACTTATACTTCCCTTCGCCTAACTGGGAGAGGCCAAAAAGTGTGTCGACTTATACTTCTGGTTGCCTAACCGGAATTTGCCATAAAGGGGGTTGGACTTACACTTTCGGCACCTAACAGGAAGTTGCCTTGGGAGATATGGACTTACACTTACAGTCACCTACCCGGAAGATTCCTAAAAGGGGTCAGACTTATAGTTCTAGTCACCTTAAAGGGATATGGACTTATGCTTTCGATCCCTAAATTGGAAGATGCCTAAAAGGTTGTGGACTTATACTTTGGATCGCCTAACTAGAAGATGCCTTAGGAGATATGGACTTACACTTCCGATCGCTTAACTCGGAGAGGCCTTAAAGGGTTGTCAAACTTACA
>JAMKPZ010006834.1:0-11459 GCA_024699675.1 Amphibolis antarctica
TGGGTCGATCGTCAGGTCATTAGGCTGGCAACTGGGTTGTGACATCGGGTCTTGGGAAGAATGTTGTTATTTGTTGATTAAATAAATATTTTTTAAAAATTTAATTATTAATTTAAATATTAAATATATATATAAATAATAAATTAATTAAAAAATTATGTCTGTCAAAATCGTACCGATATTTTTTCGTACCACGAGTCGTGCCTGGGTTGGCTCATTAGTAATGTGGGTTGTGCTAGCATGACACGAATAATGTCGTACCAGCACAAAAATCGTGTCGTACCATGCCGGCACGGTACGATTGACACCTCTAATTATCATCATTCTCACTTACCACCTGTAATGTTGTTGTCTCTTTTACTTGTTATTCATGTCATCATCGTCAATTCACTTATACCTAACACTATCATCATCTCTCTTATATGTCACTTGAAGATATTAATATATATACAAAATACGGAGATTTATGCAAAGTAATGCTTGATTTTTGAAAAAGCTTGAAAAGCAATTTCAGACCCTCGAACTGCCATGAGTTGAATTGTAATTTGATATTGTGAGCATTAATTATATTAAACAAAGGTAACTATATATAAAAGATCTCTCGAAGAGGAGTTAGATTATAAGTTGATTATGTCTCGTTTATTAATGTAACTTTAATTTTAACTTTAACATTAACAACTATAGAAAGTTGAAAGTAAAAGTGATTTTGCAAATGATGATATATAAGAATTTGTATAAAACTAGCAAGAGGCTTGTATCTCTTGGAAATCAATGGAAAAAAAATCTGGAAATTTTTTTGTTGTTAGAAATTTTAAAAATCTATTTTAAAAAAAAAATTAAATTAAATATAAATTTTTTGAAATTTTCATAAAGTACACAAATAGTCTCATAAAATTTTTCATTTCTAAATTTTTAATATTTCAATTTCTAAATTTTCCTTTTCATTAATTTTTAAAGAATACAAACCCTAAAGTTAGAATTAGAGTTCATTCATCATTTTTGTAAACGACATGTTAAAAGTTTGTAACATAACTTCTTACGTAGAAATCGATATGGCATTTTTGTAAATGAGATGTTAATTCTAAAAATAATTTGATATACCAGTCTATCAAATAATTTGCTGATTTTATTTTTAAAAAAAAATTTAAAGTATACACGAAAATATTTTTCTTTACTTTCTGTTTTCTCCGAATTTCTTCAAATTCTTATAATTAAAAGAAAAATAATAATGGTAAAATCAAGTGGTACAGAAAGTCAATAATGTGACGATGATTTGTAATGATCATTGATAACGGTAAGGGTAATGATTAATAGATTTGGTCAATTCTTACGTAATATGAACTTTTGACTAAAGCTGACCTTTTTTTAAAGCCTAATTTTCATTACCAATATTTGTAATTTTATTACCGTAGGGTAATAAGTTATATGTTAGTTACACCAAAAAAAATTTTTTTTTAGGTCAACACAATTTTTAAAAAGAGAAAATATTTTTTTATTCTTTAATCTAATAATTACATTCAAAAAATCTACTTTATTAAAATATATATTTTATACAGTAAAAATTTTAACAAATTTCATTCTCAAACAAATTAAATTCATAATTTACTACTTAAATTTAATCATTTTGTTTCCCTACCAATAATTCTTAACTTTTTACCATTTTTGAAGTTAAAAAATATTATTATCAAACAAAATATTTAAATTACAAGTATTTAATATTAGTAAATAATGTATTTTATATTATTGAAAAATATTTATAATCAAATTTAAACGGATTTGAAAAAAAGTTCAAAATGGGTAAAATCATTATTCAAATAATTATAAAAGAGAGAGAGAGAGAAGAGTGAGCTGCCATCACATGTGGTATGGGGCCCACAGGAATCCAACGGTGAGCTTGCGTTTTTGTCTCCGAACCTCCAATTCGCATCTCCTCTGCCCTTCATCAACTCAGCCGATATATATCCGTCACCACCACCAACATCATCATCACCACCATCGCGGGAATCGGATTCCCTTGCGGTTGCGCTCGCCTCCGGAGGGCCTTTGCTTCTTGGTGGTTCGAGGAGAAGAAGCGGCACCCGGTGGGGTGAGCACAGGGGGGGAAGGAAGAGAAGAAGAACAAGAACAGGAAGAAGAAGAAGAAAAAGAAGAAAGTTCCAGAAACAGAGAGCGAGAGAAATCAGGAAATGGCGGTTTTCAGGGTTGCAGTGCTGGCAATCTTCGCTGCTGTTGTGGTCGCCATTGCGGTCCCGGTGGCTCGCGCTCAAGAGAGCCCAGCGCCGGCTCCGGCTCCCGCCAGCGACTGTAAGTTTTTCCCATTCAGCCATTCTCCTTCCGGGTTCTCCCCTCTCCCATGTTAAAAAAAAAAAAAAAAACGCACCTTTGGTGCTTCATTTCTCACTCCTACTGCTTCAAAAGCCCGTCTTGTTGGTCTCTACCGGCAACGACGACCAAGATCTGACCTTCCCTTTTTTTTTCTCTTTGTTTGGGCGCGCTTGGTTTGCACACAGGCGTGTCGATAGACCAGGGTATTGCCTACGTGCTGATGCTGGTGGCTCTGGCTCTCACATACCTCATCCACCCTCTGGATGCATCTTCATCCTACATACTCGTCTGAGCCCTTCTCGTCACAGCATGGATGGAGCAGCGGTGGTGTGTGTGTGGCAGGCAGGCAGGAGGGGCCGATCAGAATCTGCAGTTTCCTTTTTTGTGGTCTTCTTTGTAAATTCGTCACAGAATTGTTAGGTTCTTGCTTGTTGGGTATATGTGTGCGTGTTCTCCCCTGTTTTGATTAACGCAAGGTTTATACTGCTGCTTCGAGCTTTCTATTAGATTGTGATGTCTTTTACTTCTTCATGAACCGTCAATAATGAGTAATGACCGATTTTTTTCATTGCAAAATTTAATTTTCTCTGCCATTGTTTTATTTTCGACGAGTTTGATATTATAATTAAATCTTGGTTTGTATTTTTGAAAATAATAAAAAATAATTTTTTATCATTTCTATCGGTAAAATTTTAATGACATCGATGGCATCAACTTGATCCACTCAACAAATGGCAGTCGAAGCAGAAAGTGAAGGAGGATCATTTGTCCAGAGAATAGAGTTTATCACAGGTAGAATGAAGAGATCAGGAGAGAATTTTTTCAGATATTATTCCAAAAACACGTTACAACCTTACTATTCAAAGGCTTTATTTGGTAATAAAGTATTTCAACTTTGGAAGAGTTCAAGTTAAAAGTAGTCTCATGATACTAAAATTACATAGTAAATTATAAAATAAAAATTTATATATAAAAATTTGTATGATAATGATATATATAAAAATTTGTAAAAAATTAAAAGAAAAATGCTCTTTGGTGATATCACTAAAGTTACTTTTCTAATAATGTTTTAATTTAATGATCTAGATTAAATCTAAATCATCTAAGTTTTTTAATAACTCACCTAACCAACGTAACCTTAGTCTTCTTCCTTATGTATATCGCAACTTCTACCGTTTAATTAATATTCCTGAACTTACATTTACAGAACACTATGTTCAATGATTCTAATGACTATCTCTTCCTCTCCACTTATAAATATTATTGTTAAAATTCTTGTAATATACCTCTTCCTCTTCCTCATTGAAGTCCTCATTTATTTTCCCTTAAATTCTTCTTTGATCTTCATTTACCATATATATATATATATATATAACTTAAAATTAAACATCACTAAAAAATAACTTTAATAATATTACTAAAGAATTAGCTCCTAAAATTAAAATTCTTCATTCCCAAATTAAGTGAAAATCCATCAGGTTGAAGCAAAAAAAGGTCCGATGTGTTGCTCTATTCAAAAATTTGCAGGTTTTTTTACGATTTAAATAGATAATATAAAATTTATTAACGATAAAAATTATATTTAACAAATTTATTATTTCAAATAAATATTTAACTGGTGAGATAAATAATTATAATTTTTTTAACTTTACTGAAAAAATGGTGACGTAGCAATGAACCAGTTATGGTAATTTCATTTACAGGGTAATAAGCTTTTATCAATATTTTAGCTGGAGTTTTTTCTTAATAATGATAATAATTGCATCTTTGATTGGTTTAAATCGAAGAATTTTTTTTTCAATGAGACATTAGGAAAAATTCCAAGATTTTTATAAGGTGATGACTATAATTAGTTAAGATCAATTTATCATTACATCAAAAATTTCAACTGATAATGAAGACGTAGATATGTGTCTGAGTTGTACTAGAACTCAAACATGTAACTTCCAAACTCCAATACCAATTATTAGGGAAGACTTACTATTACATTAAAACTTTGAATTGATAGTAAATACATGATTAATCTTCTTAAGACAAAGTAGCATTGGTACATGTCTGAGTTGTGCAGCTTATAAAATTAACTACGTGCTTCCCAACACTCACTGGGTGAAACTGTTGATCCTATACCCAACACCATTATAAAAAAAATGCTGCTAACCTAACTTTAATGGTCATGAAAATATGACCACATTAATCAACAATGGGTAGGATGGTTTTCAACTATGTTGAAAGGAGACACAAGTTTAAATTTGAGACAAGAATATTATTATTATTATTATAAAAGTTAAATATATATAACACATTGATTGATTTTAAAAATATATATATATATTATGGCCTCTTGAGTAAGGTACCTATGTTAACAGGGCAAATGTTATCTTGAGGAATTAACACTTTGAGTTATATTAATTGTTACTTTTTATCTAAACTTTTACAAAAGGGTCCTGTATTTTCTAGTTCTACTCCTACAAGTAATTTAATTGTTTACCTCTTCTAGATATCACACACCCAACATACTGCTTGGCCATGATTTTAGTATAATAATGTAATCAAGTTACATAATCAATCTTAACAATATGATAAAGATATCAAGATCATAAATTGGAGATCTGAAATAATTCACAGGAGAAGACAAATCTAGATCAAAAAAGTATGGAACAAGATTACAAGTAAGCTCACGTAACAGTCATCACTAAACCAACATAATCTATATTTCTAAACCCACGCACATAAGGCAACCAGCAATCATATAACACGAGATTTTCTTTGAATAAAGTCAAAAGTATGGCATTGCTTAGGTTTGATCAAAAACAATCATTGGAAGCACTTACCTCAGGCAACTGGATTGCAGTCTTATAATACCAATCACCTTTGAAAATGCTAGAGACAAAAACATCATTCATTTTTCCTTATTCTTAATTTCTAAAAGTATTCTTATTTTCGTAATAACATTTACATTTCTTGATCTACTCTTTCCATTATCAAAATTATTATTCTCTATCTTTCCACCTCAAAATTGTTCACCTAAAAATTACTTTTTCTTATTCTCAGAGAAGAAGGGTAAAATTGGTGAATGATTCCGAAACCTGGAATGTAGTTTTACAAAACTGAATTTGGACCCTAGTCACTTATATACCTATGATTAATGCCAATTATAAGATTCTGCATGCTGATAAACTCCATAATATAAAAGTCATTGTCAATAAAAAATCTTGAGCTGAGAAAAGCATATTGAACCAGGAGAAATTTGCTGTCGGATGATGTCTTGGCCTTTGGGAGGTGCTGCTTTTTGTGTGTGGCGATAGTTTGGAAGAGGCAGCTTGTCCTACCTCATGAACTCAGATGCCTTTGGTGGATAACATACTTTACAACTTCATAGAAGGAAACCACAATACCAACTGAAGGGCCAGCACGACCAACTCGTGGGCCAACACCTGTGAAAAGCCCTCTCATTCCCCTGTCCCTGTGGAAAAAGTTTTATCATCGTTGATTCCAAAAATTACTATGTGCCGCTCACAAATGTTAAATGGTTATTTATCATGCAGGTATTAAATATAACCATGTAAATATGCTAATGGCATACATAACGAGTATACTCGGTATTTGAATTTTAGGAGCAAAGCAGACATACCTCCAGATTTCCACAAGTGTTTTTCTTGTGGTCATGTTTAACACCCTAACAGGATCTTTCTGAAACATCCAGAAGCATTTGTTAGAAAGTCATGTACCAAATCATTATATGCAAAACCCTATCATTATTATGAAAAAAGAATATCTACATGCACTACAAGACATCTCATATTTAATATTTTCATGTTTCTAAGTGAAAATACGAAACTTGACACTAGCTCAAAAACCACCAACAATGTTTTGACGAGGAAAAATTTGTATCTAATAATCAAAAACCTCAATTTGCCTTCTGGTTTTTGCAACATCAAGAGGACAAGTTGCCATGGCAGCAAGACTACCAGCCACAACACCAGCTGTGAAATTAGCTCCAAATACACTCACTGCATTGCCTTTGTCACTAAAAAACCCAAGTAATTTTCTCCTCATCTGAAATAAATTAATCACCAAATTCAAGAAGATAAAACATATCCAATAAGAAATTGACACCTTGAACATGGATTAGAACTTACTGGCTCAAGAGTGGACCAGCAGATTGCAGAGAACGGAACATCTCTGGCAAGTTGTGCTCCCACACCTGTCCATAGTATGTGATAACTCTGCACTGCAGGTATGTAAAACCAACAGCTTGGAAAAAAAGTAATAATCCAAATCCAGATTCAAAGCTAACATTCATATACTACAAAAGAGTATATGATAATAAGTGTCATAGCATGAAAAGAAAGTGGCTCTTTCAGTACATTGGATAAACTAGAAAGATAGGAATACTCTGAATTTCAAATACAGCTTTCTATGTATAAAAAAGCTTTTAGTAGGAAAAGGGATGGAACCTACAGTTCTGAAGGTTGTTTGCACTTTTAAATGGTGAGAGAATGCCAAGTAAAGTCTTCCACATGCCTGGCGGTTTTACCTCTGATCGGACCTCCTTGAATGCCTGATATAAACACAGCAAGATGAAAACCTGGGTGGCTATAATGTTTAACCAAAGGAGCAAAGTAAAGAAAATGCACCAATAGTTTATTGATAGAATAATTACGTTACTAGACAAAGGATTAGGGTGGCTTTCCATCAAAATGTAGAGAAATAAATCTATTTTGTTATATGGTTGTGCTCTACCTCTGTATTATAGTCTTTACCTGAGAGGTATTCCATAACAATGTTAAAACTTCAAGATGTTCATTTTTTGTACAATTTGGGATATCAAGATTTAAGAGGCTTCAATTCCAGCAACATGAATTACCTGCATTCGTGTCCTAGCTAACTCAATAGGAGAACAAGCAATGCAGGCCAAAGAGCGTGCAACTGAGCCAGCAAAGAGAGGAGCATATGGTGTCATACTAGGGGCATTCCGTTCTGTAAATTCCTCGATCCAGTTGCAGAACACATCATAGCAAGGTAAATATATTCCAACCTATGGTAGATGAGAAGACACAGGTAATAAAATAATTTTTGATAGATGAGAGGAAACAACCATACAAGAGCATAACAGTAACAACTAAGAAAGTAGCATGAATATTAGGAATAATAGTTACAATATCTTGCCATGGAAGGTGTAGTGCACACTTCTGATGTCAGAAAGATTAACTAAACATCTAGATCATAAGAAATGTAAGAATCTTTGTTTGATCTTAAGGAAAACACATAATGATGAATCATAATTCATGGGAATACTACTTGCTATAATAAGTCCTGATTTTGGCTAATCAGGCAAATAGTGAAATTAGAAAATAAAAATTAAAAATTATTCTTAACCAATTGTCCTATGAAATTTTAATTCAATGCACCTAGGACAGAGAAAGTTAACTAACAGTTGGTATTGCCAAAGTTAAGCTTGCATACGTGCCTCTCCACAGCCTACCAGGTCCTTCCTGTGAATTTTTAATCAAATTCAAACAATTCAGATGAAGTTTACTAATATAAGCAAACATATAAGCACACCATCAGACAAACATTTCCGTGGTATATATATCTGAGGAAAAAGAGCATGGCACAATGGTACTTGATGTCATGGAAAAATTCATTTTCCTAGCGAAAATGGAAATTAACATGAATGAGAGAGCCCCATTAAAGTAGAAATAGGTGCTAAGTAACTTACTTGTTGAATGACTTTGTAGAATACATCCAATGTTCCCTTGTACTGAAAACAATCAAGACAACAAACTCCTTCAGTACTCATAATCCCAGAACAAGTGCATGATGTAGAACATCTGAAATCTGAAATGATCAGAATATATTTTGAATATGACAACATCGTGATCATCAAAATTTCTTCTCATCCTAGAAAGGTAGTTTTGTTTGAAACATCAAAAAACTCTGCCAGTGCTTTTCTTACCCTAGAAAACGTTTATTGTAAAATGTCTAAAAGCTCTCCCAACTATTCATGGATCAGGAAAAAAGTTCTATTTTGCCAATTATTCAACTAAATTAGATGGTTAATGTATCCCCATATTTAGCCAACTTAATTTCTAATAAATACACATTAGACTTGCAGTGACAAGTCTTTCATTTTGTAATCACAAAAAGTTAACATACTGATTTCGAAAAGAAAATAGTGCAGCTTATAGTTTTTCTGATATAACAAGATTCATTGGTATAGTGGCCTCTATTCCAGATGAATAACATTACAAAATTTAATTGATAACTGTAGGTAGCATTTGGATATGATTTTGAAAGCTCAAATTTTGAAAAAAAATCAAAATTTCACACACAAATCAAGAACTTCAGAATCTGAAGATTGTGAGTACTATTCATTACGTATTTTGGTAGAAAAAGAGGACATGTGATTTTACATAGGCACAAGTACTCATAGGTGTACTAAATCTTAGAATCAACAAAACTAATGATTCTCGCAAAATAAACTACAAATCACTATTTAAAATGGAGTAGATTTTTTATAAAATTGCTCATTTCAAAGACGAATGGCTATGATTTTGATCAAAAACTCAAAATTGAAGAATCACGAGCATCAAAATCCTAGACAAATGATAGCATAGATAACAAGTTAATATGCCAACAATCATGGGAAGCTTTAATATAATTTCACAGAAATATTGTTGTTCCAAACCCAATATTTCACGAAGAGAAGTTAGTGTTTGTGAAAAGAAACTACCAAGCTAAAATGCCACTCAAAATTCAACTGATGTCCATCAGGGCCAGTGCATAATCCTATTTACCAAGGGATTACATGGGGACCCATTTCGAAAATCCTAAAAAAATTTGTGATAAAATATCACCCCATATTTCAATTTTATGAAATATATTCATGGTTTATGATATCATTCAAAGCACAATCTCCATTAACAAACTAGTAGAGAAGATGCTGTATTACAATAGTCACAAATCATCAGATATCCTACTAGTAGCAGCCAACGTAGTTGCCTAAAAGAAAATGGTGTTTCAATACGGTGAAAAAAGAATGATTGTGTAATTGAGGCATACCCGGTTTTTCACCGGAAAGGATCCCATATACAGATGAATGCCCTGATGACAATGGGGAGGATAGGCGGATCCAGCTGCTTGCGCCTGTAATCTAGTCTGGTAACAGAGAAACACAAACCTAATGAGAATACCCGCAAGACTACTGAATGAATAAAGACACAATCCAATAAAATACGAGTAACGAAAGATACATTCCAACTTCATGATGACATACACATGAACATTCCCCAGTCCTACTAACAATCCAATAAAATACGCGCAACAAACGCACAAGTCAGACACAGAAGCCAATCAGCTAAAGCATATATTCATATCAAACACTTCCTTTGTCAGTGAATCCCAACCATTTCGATGAAAACTCTGAAATTTAAGTGGTTCTTTGCAAGACTCAGGCAATACACTTTTTTTTGCACATTGCATCGGAAAATGACCCACTCGATAAGTGCAGAACAAGCAAAATCCTCGGAACTCCGGTGAAGAAATGACAGAGGACGAAGCATCGAGTGCATCTCACGGAGTGGATCGAAAGCTCGTGCCTTCGCTACGTCGAGGGGGTTGACAAGAACGGCGGAGAGAATTGCCGCACCGGCAGCGGAAACCGATCGCTCGCCGAGGCTCATCTCGGTATCCGGGGCCGAACGCAGAGTATGACCGGAGCAGGAGGACGAGTTCCCATCGGCAGCCATCGTCACCGCCGGCGGTTAGCGCCACCACCGCTAGTCGGCGCCGACAGGAGGGGAGTGGGAACTCCTGGAAATTTGCATATGCTCTGCAAATATTGGCAGTCAGCTTGTGCATCCGAAAAGAAAAGAAAATTTAGGAAAATAAAATAAAAAATTGAAATTTAAGAAAAGAAAACTTTTATGTGTATAGAAATTTTAAAAAATTATATATATATTCAATATTTGTCAATATTTTTTATTTATTTTATTTTTAAATATTTTATTTTTATTTAATAGTCTTTAATAATTAATATTAAAGATTTAATGTTTTATTTTTATTTTTATTTTTATTTTACCCAATGGGATTATGGCAATATTGGAAAAGCGAGAGAGAGGAGAGACGAGGACAAGCGAAGAGGAGACGAAGGGTGTGTTCACTTTATCAAACTTTTATTTTTTAATAATATTTTTAAAAAAATTTATACATTAAAATTTATATAGTGATAATGATACGTGAAAGTTTATACGAAATATGAGTTAAATTTGAAAAACATTTTCCAAACAAAGTCTTAGAATTAATTTATTTGGTTGTGAAATATTGCAATTTGATTATGTAATATAATTTAATTGCATTACATTAAAACTGAAATCAATTAAATAAGACAAAAATAATTAATTTTAAATTCAAAAATCTTAATGAATATATTTCTGATTAGATTTAAAATTTAATATATGATAATTTTAATCAATATTTTTTTCATGTGAGTTTTTGGAGCTGTACGTGTTTGTCAGAAATCTAAAATTTAAAAAAAGGAAAAGGAAAATTTTGGGATGAAAATTGTTTTAAATAGATATTATAGAAAATTAATTTTAAAAAATTATAATTTTTTATATTTTAATATTTTATATTTTTCTTATAGGCATAAGTTTAATAATGATTATAAGTGGTTAGGTAAGATGTACGAAATTTAAAAAGTGTGTTATGATAAAAGTAAAAATTTTCTCAATCTAATAAAAAATGACAGAAAAAAAAAAAAAAACTTACAGTAATGAAAAATTTTAAATTTTTTTTAAAATATACAAATAGTTTTTTTTTTCCAATATTTTTAACGTATGCAAACTCCCCCCTCCCTTCGTCATTTTTTATTAGTTTTAAAACAACCAATTTATATAAAAAACCAACTATATATTTTTAAATTTTTTTTTAAAACCAACTAACTATATTCGTTGAAACACTTTCATATTTAGCAGCCAGAAAGAGGTAAAAGGCGTGTGTGGCCGAGAAGAGCACCACCACCGACGTCGCCGGCGGAAAGGACGGCGACCGCCGGCCGTAGATGGCAAACGCCACCTTGCACCGGACCAAAATAGCTCGTACGTTTATAGGAGCCATCCGACAGCAAGCCA
>JAMKPZ010006835.1:0-17434 GCA_024699675.1 Amphibolis antarctica
CTCTCTTTCTCCACCTTTTCTTTTTTTTCTTTACTTTTTCTCTTTTTTCACTTCTCTTTCTTCACCTTTTCTTTTTTTACTTTATTTTTTTTCCTCTTCCACTCACGTGTTCTTCAGGCTCCTCCTTCGTCGTCCATCTCCTTCCCTAATGGGTTACCACTTTCTACTTTGTAGTAGAGCTTTCAATGAAGCTCTTAGCAATTCGTGCATGCTTCAACGATCAATGAGGAAACCTTTGGTGAAGGATTCAACAGTTAACCACAACTTCAGTGGAGAACCCATCAAGGGATCAACTGATCCATTTGACAGGTCAACTGATCCATCATCCTTTAACTCAAAAATTTTGCTAGATCTACTTAGACATTGATCTAGAATTAATCATAGATAGATCATTCAATCCAATAATACTTGAGGTTTCAGTATTGAGAAAATCAAAAACTGAGATGAATCAGTGATATTTTGCCGATCCGGATCGATTTTTGAATCCATGGTTGGTGAATGTTTCATTAGTTTTTCTTTTTGGTATTTTTGCTTGACCAATAATAGCAAATTATGGTGATGCATATATTTATGAGTTTCTCTGAATTCCGCAGTTGCTATTAACTTTCAGGTAATAGTTGTGCATTTGGAATTAATAAGAAATGATGAAAATAATAGTTAAAATTTTCATCAATTCTCATTATTTCCTATTAATTCTAAATACACAAACACTATCTTAGTGTCAATAGTATGTCTAAAACCAGTGTGAACGTTTTACATACAAATTGTATATATTGTATCTCAGGGAATTTGCTCCATTCCTTTACTGACCTTGCACTCTTCCTGAATTTTATCAGCTATTGCATTTCAAAATTTATTGTTTTTCCACTGTATCTTATTCTTTTCATTATTTGAAAAGCTTGAATGTACTGTTTTTTTTTTTTTTTTGAGTCTTCTGGTTTTGTTGCAAAACCTTATTGCATGCTTTTAGAGTGTCTTATCTATTTGTGCCAATGCCCTTTTCTTTACTTGTATAAGATATCATAAACAAAGAAACTCTTATACTGCTAAAAGCCCTAAACAGGTTTTCAATTATCTGCTGAATTTCTCTTGCACTTGCTTCTGTGGCCAGATATGCTTGGAAGTACTTAACTTTGCAAACTATTCTGGAGATGCTGATAGTAAAATTGTCAGAGAAACCTGGGCTAGACTACTAGATCAGGCTCTTTTAAGAGGTGGTGTTGCTGATGCTTGTTCAGTTGTGAAAAGGATTGGATCAAATCTCTACCCTGGAGAGGGGGCATTCATACCACTAGATGCACTATGTCTTCATCTAGAGAGATCCGCATTGGTAATTTTCCTTTTCCTTATTGTTCACTTCCAAGTTGGCAGACTTAATATAAACAACTTTATCAATGAATGCATGATCCTTTATTCAATTTAGTTGATTACATGCAATTATGTGGCACTAAGATTAGGCTTGTGTTTACATGTCGTTGTGCAATTATGAAGTTAGATTTGGAGCCAAATATTGCGGCTAGTAGATGACTTGTCTTATTGAGGATGGTTGATGGGCTGCAATTTGGTTTGGCATAGGACTCATGCTTCCTATGTACAGTATGGAAGACATGAGATGCTTTCTCTTAATAATTGATGGATTTTTTGTGTGGAACAAGAGAATTCTTTCAGAGCATTTTGGTGGATGTGACAACTATTTATGTTCTTTACCACCATAAATAGTGGTGTTAAGCAAGATTTTCTAGGCTTCTTACCCATGAGAATGTTGTGGTTCTTGCAAAATTTTTTGGACCACCCACTCGTACATCTATTGCAACTTGGCAACATGTTAATTGTAGTTCCTCTTGATGGTTTCTAGAAAAAGCCTCAGGAGAAATAGACAAAGCCAAGCTATGAAAATATGGGTGAAGGTGATTATAGGAAATAAAATTTGATATAGGATGAGAGGTGCAAGACCATTTATCTTTCCTTAAGTAATAGAAATATCAAGATCTAAGGTGATGATAGTAGGTGTGGTTGGATTTGTTAGCATGTTGGAGGTTGGTTCAGGTGAGAGGGGTGGTAATTGACGTTGTTAATATACCTGCATTAGATGAGTTGTCGTATTGCTTTTCATCCCAATGTCTTGACCAAGAGATACAGACTTTAGCAAAGGAAGAACATTTGAGGGATGTTCATCAACATCAAAATAAGGTTGAAACTTAACGAATATGATGTACACAAATTTTTTTTGTAGAAGGATGAAACACCTATAACCATTTTGTGTACATGAATATCCAATAAAAACACATTTTAAAGTCCTAGGAGAATGTATCCAACCCTAGAGAAAGGTTTTGAACAAGGCCACTTCCAAAAATTTTAGGTGGAATGGTAAATAGCTCGATTTTAGGATAAAGGTAATCAATTAGAATTTGACCTCTAAGGGGAGCTGAAGGAAGACACTTAATCAAATAAGAAGCTATAAGAATTGCATCATCACAGTGATATTCGAGTACCTTTCGTTTACAACAATATAGTGAGGGTAGCATTAGAAGGCAATGTTTCCTCTTAGTTACCCCATTTTACTGGGAAGTATGAAAGTATTCAAATGTATTACACTTAGCGATGACAATGCAATGCAACCAATCCACATGGCAAATCATCACAAATTAGCTTGTATACTTCATTGCCTCATCTATGATTCAAATCAATCCTTGTCCCTTTTTGCAAATCTTGAAATGTTAAGTCATGTAGCAGAACTTGAGCTAGGTCTGGTTGCAGGATCGTATGGCTAGAGCCCTCTGCTGACAGTAACAACAAAACCTGAGCAGAATGGGAGCTGACAGTGACAGTAGGGACCTCCAACCATAGGGAGGCAATAGCAGTGAACTTTTGACCATGAAGAGGCAGTAGCAGTAGAGACTCAGTCATGTCTAGGAATGAGCAGGAAGGACAGACGATTTTGAACTTTCGTCAAGGCATCCAACAGCAGTAGTGGCATGAGAACAACCTTGGAGGACAGCAGGAGGTTGGTTGGCACTGGAGTGGCTAGCCAAGTAGGCCTATGGCTTGGCAGGTGGCAGTGAGTTGCTAGATAGGGTTGAAAGATGCTAGTGGAGGCTTTAGGGGTCAGTGTCTGTCCTGGAGAGGACTGACAACCAATAAGTGTTTTGAATCATGGCAGCACCAGCCAATAGTAGAAGGAAGGGTTCAATGGGTATGCCAATGGTAGAGGATGATGGTGGTGGGGGTGGATGGATAGGGTTTTAACTTGAGCTCTGATACCATGGAATCTAGAGAAAAAAGATTTATTCCCTGATTGGAGGTTTAACTACAGTATATATCGGGTGTAATGGACGCAAGATAAATGGGCATCCATTAACCCACACACACTAACACAATTTTGTTAAGCACTCACAAATCTTATTTGCCATCTGCATGTGGAGATTTCTTTATTCTGTGTTTTCAGCTGTTGTTAGTTTGAAAGGCATTTTTGTATATTTTCTTTGTCAATATGGATTTTTTTTTTTCTGTTTACTTTCTAAATGCAATGTTTGTGCTACCGTCTCTTTTGAATGTGGTTGGACGTTCTTGTTTCACTAATACCTTGCTGTTGAGGCTATCTTTATTTTTTGCAAGTGCTATTTGTTGATGACTCTTTTTATTCGGGTAGCTATTGTTAAATTATTAGATATGATGAATATTAGGAAAATGCTTTTTGTAGGAACGATTTGTTTCTGGTGCTGAGCTTGTTGGAGATGAAGATGTTCCAAGAGCTCTTCTTGCAGCATGCAAGGGTGCAGCTGAGCCTGTTTTGAACGTTTATGACCAACTACTCTCTAGTGGTGCTATTTTAACTTCTCATGATCTGAGACTGCGCCTTCTTCGTTCAGTGCTTACAGTGCTCCGTGAGTGGTCTCTGTCTTCACTATGTCAGAGGACAGGCACAACTAAATCCTTGCCTCATATTTTTCATGGAAATTTTGCTTTAGAGCAAACGTCATCTATTAATCAAGGAGTTCGAGATAAAATTATGAATGTGGCAAACAGGTTTATTTCTTTAGCTTCCTTAGTACATGATGCATTATTTGCCACGCTAATAGATATTCCTTGTCATGTATCTTGTATGTTTTATTGAAAACAATTAAGATCTTTCATCATGCGTACAAGTACATATAAAAGATAAGTATTGCAAATCCGAGTTGCGTCTCTCTGTTTTTATTTTTTAAAACTAGACTGAGAAAGGAACATGGTCCCATGGATGGACCTTGTAGAGGACCTATAATGTTGATAATGGGTTGGTAATGGTTGAAAACCTGGTAATAATAACTATACTTGAAAATCTTGGATAGTTGATCAAAAGAAATTTTGCTTGGACGACGGTTTAAAGGATTTGACTTACTATTAGCTGTAACATTGATTATCTGAAATAACAATTCGTTTTTGATGTTCTCATTTTCTGTACAATCAGGTACATGACCGAGGTGCGGAGGTTGGCCCTTCCACAAAGCCAAACAGAGAATGTCTACAGAGGGTTCCGAGAACTAGAAGAACAACTACTGGCCCCATATTATTATTGACAATCTTTGACATCAGCTCACTTCATATATGGTATGGAATTTTGTATATTAGTTTGTTTAGCACATGTATTATTATACAAAGTGGTTATAATTTAAGTGTTGTTGTTTGACATTTAATTTGTTATTCACGTGTCGGTTAAGTGTAATTAGTTTGTAGCTTACTGGAAATCATTTTTCAAGTTCGTTGGTGGGAGGACTTTACTGAACCTTTGAACTTAAAAGTTATTTTTGGTCTGTTTAGAACACCACATGCGTTCTTTTGCTTTTTGCAGGGTGGAACATTGCCAATGGAGAGGACAATCAATTCTGACCTTCCTAAGGCAGCCTTTAAAAACAAATTATCACACTAGTTTTTTTAATGCTTGTCAACAAGTGGTTTCAAATGTGAGTGCCTTTGTAGCTTATGACAAATAGCGCATTTAACAGTTCATTTCATTGTTTAGTCGATAAATAATTTTATTTAAATCTAACTTTTGAAAATATGATGACCTTTGAAAAATGAGTCGAAGCTTAATATTTCCAAATTTTTGTCTGTACATTTGCTTTTCTTTTATTGAGCATTTCTTTTTCTAATATACATACGTTTGGTAATACATTTGTTGGTGTCATTTGCTGGTATGTATTTTGTCTATCAATATAGGTTTTGTGAAAAGGAATATTTTCATCAAACAAGATCAACTTGTTATTGGTGAAGCAATGGTAGAATCTATACAACATTTTCAATCATTAAGTATGCCTGCATCGTCAATTATGAAGTACTTCGTTACAGGGGCGGATACAACTGGGATTGGTGGGGGCCATGTCTCCACTGGATCTTTGTGAGATTTTGATACAGTATGTAGATTTTCTTGCAAATAACCCAACTTAACTCCAAAACTTTTTTAAGAACATTTTACACAATCCATTTTATAAAGAAACTTCACCTAATCCTGCATGTATAGTCTTGACGACAAACTCTTTGCTCCTGAATTGTACAAAACCTCGTACTCCCTAGTAGATTTCCAGGTGAGGGATTCCCTGTTTCTCATCTACCGTATCCATGTTTTTTTCTTCTTTCTTCTCATGCTATTGGATGGCATGTAGGTTTTGGTGCCGGTGAACGGCTTCTGTTTTTTTCTTTGACGAAGTTTTACCGCGGCTTGGTTGCTTTCGTTTATTTTCTTACGAATGGTTCATGGTTTGTGATTGATAGATTTTACTAATTGATGTTTTATCTATTACGAATAAAACCAAAAATCGACCTTTTGGTTCTACCATGCTCGTAGTAAACGGTCTAACGTCGCCACTACGAGACGTCCTTCACTTTGAACCCGCCTCCATCACTCATTTAGCCCATTGCGAAAATGCTAGTGTTTTTTCTTGTTAGGTGGTGTTGTTGTCATTTATGTAATTATTCTATCGATTTAATAATGAAGTGATATACGATAAAAAAATGATAAAACATTCGTACTCTGAATTCAATACGAAAAGGTAAATAGTTAATGTGATGCTACTTGGTCGAATGATCAAGAAATTGACGAAATCCAAATATGGTCGGGGAAGGTATACCCATAATCACGTGAAATGTTGTCATCAAAGGAAAATAGATTGAAAAACAACCATACCATTCTACAAGTATTCCTTATAGCAGCATAACTGCAAGTGTATCTGCAAGCATAACTGCAAAGTAGCAGTGAAGCGTCCTTACTAACATTCCATTCTACAGCCTATAGAAGCATAACTGCAAGTGTAAACCATCCACTTTTCTTTCGCACAAAAAAGTGTACGAATCGAGACATCAACAATGCATCTTATTTTCAATATCTAGAAAGTAATGCATCATATTTAATGCAGTGTTGCCTTTCATTCATTCATCCATCCATTCAAGTCAAATATGTGCATTTTCCTTCGTTGACGATGGTTTTTTTTTTTTTTAAAGATCAGCCTTCCTGTGGTATGTCATCCCAAACAGAACGAGCTCCTTTGATACACGCTAAACACTTAATTCCTGCAGCGTTTGGCTTATTCTTTGACTTGAACAAATTTCCTCAGAACATTCATCCGATGTCTCGAGCATGACAGGTACTCAACGCCGCGCCAGAGTCGATCAAAACATGAAATTCCTACATGTAGAGAATATGTTAGAACAAATTCAAAATTTGAACCATCAAGTACAAGTGCATTCCGCCTTAACACTGATGAGCATAGCAGCTATGGTTAGATAAATTCAAACCTGAAATTACATTTTCTGACGATCGAAATGCGTACAAAAATTTAGTAAACCGAAATGAAAGCAAAATTCAGTTGAGACACTCGTTCTTGAGCATGAAATCAGAGTACTCAGCAAGATCCCAAACAATATCATCACTAAAAAAGATAAATCTGACGAAAATACAGAGATCGGCAGAGAAGTTGTCAATGAAGAAACTATTAAGTTACCATTTCAAGAATATTAAAGAACCCCAAGTCCACATGTAATATTCCACTCCAATTGGAACACACGCACACAACGCATAAACGAATTGAAGATAAGAAAGTGGCACGTACCACTGTTTCTAGAAAGGCAATCCACTAAAATGCTTTTCACTTTTGACCGATTGAAGAAAAGCCATGGTCATTTTTTGTCTTACGTCTAAACGTATAGGACAATCTTGAGGTTGCATTTTTGAATTATTTCCCAGCACGCCTCGTTTCCATCATCTTTTCAAGCTTCCATCCATCCTCCATCTTATATTATCTTGGTAATAGCACAAGAATGCTGTCATAGGATCCAAAGGGAAATAAATTCACAACAAAAGTAAAACAAATAGAACATAAATTAATTGCATAATGACAACCTGAATGCAATGAATTTCTTGTCAACCTAAGATTCATGGATACATTAGGAAAGCTAACGAGGCAGCCATCAAACACATCAAACAGACGGAAACAGTGAGTATGATGAATTATAGGGACAAATTGACCAAGGAAATCAAGCAGTTCCCAACAAACACAGACAGAATGAAATTACTTCAGAAAAAGATCACAATGTCATATAAAGCAGAAAAGCTCAGTACACATACAAACGCAAAATGCACAATCGGTTGCATTTTCATCATTACGATTCTAGTGAAATTTTTCTGCCATTCCGAAATACATCTAAAGCAAAACAATATATATAATTAATGAGAACTTGAGGCTTCTTCCCAGAAGTAACTAAAAAAACATAAACAAAACAGAGGAAAACCTGACGGTAGAAGTACCGGTACAATCAAAATTAACAGCAGGAGGAAATGAGATCTCAAAACATACAACAGTCAGATTCAAAGGCAAGAGATATTTAAGTCCTAAATTTGAAAGCATTACGGACCTGAAATCCAAACATTCTCCCACCATTTTGTTGCTCCTTACCCAGGGGCAAATCAAATTCTTAAAAAACCTGCCAAATAAATACAAGGACCAAAACAATACCGTCATTTAGGATCCTAAACCATCAAGCTCCCTTCACTTGTACGCTTCCTCCCAATCATCCACCACATTGCCCTCATTATTCAGTGCAGCATCGATACCACCAGTTGGTTCCAGCCAAGAATGTACTTGATCTCTGGTACTCACTGTTTCAGGTACTGTATGATTTGAAACACTTTCTGACTTGAGAAGGGTCCACTTGTTCCAGGAGAGTGGGATAGGAGCCTCATTTGCATTCCATGCAGGCATTGATGATCCAGATTCTCCCCATGAACTTGATGCTGGGGCAATGGCTTTCTTCCATGAATTATTGTCCTTTGAGACATCTGATGCTGCTGCCACCACCTCCTTGCTTCCACAACCCCATGCATTACCCAAAGGCCGGGGTAGTGCACCATTTTGTGGAAGCACCACGGCTCCTTGATAAGCTGAACCATGATCCAATCGCCTAAGAGCAGTTGCTGCCCTAGCAGGATCTGCAAAGACAGCTAGTGCATTCTTATCATTCAGCCATACCAATTCACATTCACCACCAAAACGTAGAACCAGTGCACTTATATCTGCTTCTCTTGGTAAATCAAGAAAAGATACGACAACTCTTGGGTTCATATCAACCAATGGATCAAAAGATGGAGGATTTACTGCTGCTATTGGAACCCCAGATTTTGAACCAAGAATTCGAGCAGGGGCTCTTGATTTGGATGTAGCTTGAACCAAAAGAAACCGCTTAGGCTCCCATCCTGCTGCATACACTGCTAACTTCCATCTCTCAGACATCTGTCTTAGAACATCTCTCTTATCCTTAATCATGGGGCAAAAAACATGGACTTTATAGCTATTTTTTCCTCCCTTTGTTTTCCCTAGAACCATATATTTGAACCTCTCCTCCAAAGCCATGACCCACTTCGGTTCCCTTCTAAGCAAATCATTGAGCAAATCAGACACAGCAGACTTCTCTCCAAAATGCAAAGCATCCAAAGTTGGAAGCATTATATCGAAAGCTTCTGCAAGAACCCGCTTTCTCTCAAATTTTGCACACTCTTCATCACAGCTGAGCTTCCTTTCACCAAGAGGTATCCTTTTTCCATTATTTTCCACCGCTTGAAGTGGAGCAGGCAGCTTTTGAATAATGGTTGCTTCAAATACGGTGTCAGTATTGAATCCACCGGAATTTCCTCCGGCTCCACAAGGTACACTTGCTGTTATTCTGCCACATGAGCATGTGATTGTTACGGGCAATTCACATCTTGTATCAGGACAAGGTGAAGATGGATGACAAGTTGCGGAACAAGTGTGTCTACAATCTCTTCTTGGGGCACCACAGGTCTGACCGCAAGAAGCTTTTGGCCTGGAGTCACCTAGAGGACCATATTCACCAGAAGGGTCACAGGGATATGGATGACATGTCCTTCCACACGCATGCATACCACATTGGCGTGTCTTCCCACAGAGCTGGTTGCATCGAATGTCTCTGGAACCACATGGTATATTCCTCAAGACAACATGCCCCCCTATGCATTCCTTCAAGATAGGGATAGGGCACGGTGGACAATCCCCAAAATGGCAGGTGTGTGAAGCAGAATGCCCACAAGGCTGTGGAACCAAGCAGGGATGTTGACAAGATGGATATGGGGTACCACAAGGTAGTGGAGGAGGAATTGAAGTTTTACCACAAGCACATATAAGATCAGAGAAGATCATCTCAAGGCAAGGTGGGCAATGACCACTGTGACAAAGAGATTGGCATGTATGTTGTCCACATCTCAGTTTTTTCTCGCAAGGCATCTGGCAAACATGAGGATCCCATTCGCCTGAAAAGTCAGTGAGGCTACCAGAGGATCTTGGGCAGCAACGATCATTACATCGATGTCGACCACAGTTCTTCTTTTGACCGCATGGCTTCTCACAGACAAAAGCATCTTTTTCCTCAAGTGCCTTGGAGCACTTAACCATCCGAGAAGTGGAGCCGCAGCGACACTTCTGATTAACAGGAACAGAGCATGGTCCACAGTCGTCTTCATGGCACTTGTCATTGCACCTGTGAATGCCACATGAAAGCAGCTTACCACAGACTTCGGAGCACGTTGATATAGGATCCAAACAACTATGTCTCTTGTGCATCAGCTCCGTCTTCCCACATGGGCACGTTTTAATTCTGTGAGGCAAGTATTGGCATTCCCCACATGGATCTGGATGGCAGAGTTCATCACAAAAATGGTTCCCACAAGCAAGAATTCTCCCACAAATCAAACTGCAAGAAAATATCCCATCATTTTCCTTGAAATCCCCTTTTACCGTAATCTCACCACAGAGAAGCATTTCTTTATTCTTCTTGCAAAAGCACGAGGCAGGAATCAACACCTTACAAGGATCGCAAGGACCTGCATGACAAACCTTTTTGCACCGATGCCGACCACATGAAAGGAACCGATCACATGGCCTCCCACAAGACAACGGAGTCTTATGATCAGAACACCTCCGAACAATTGACTCCTTTCCGCATGGACAAGAGCGTCGTGGTGCAAACGCCTTACAGGGTGGGCACGGACCGGGATGGCACAGAAGAACACACAAGTGCGGGCACCGCAATAACTCATCCCCAGGAAGAAACGGATGATCACGACCACGATCAAGTGGCTTGCCACACGGCTCTCCGCAGGAATGTGGAATAAGATAGAGATCATTGGGTGGATCACGCCGTTTCCCACAAAAGCAAACATAACGAAGATCCTTCGCTGCAGCCATCTGAACAGATTGGCACCCAGGGCACCGCCAACTCCCGTGCCCCTCCAATGAATCCGCCGACCCGGGGGACCCTGCCCACTTCCTGATACAACTAAGATGAAAGATAGAATAACAACTGGAACAGGACCATACCGGCGCCATCCTCCCGACCATATCACAACAAATCATACACTCTACGCCGCCCCTCGTGAGCTTTTCCTGAATCTCCTGCACCAGCTGCGGCAAATCCGAAGACGAACGAATCCCATCTCTCTTCTCCGCCACAGGCTGCGAAGGTTGACCCTTTGGAGGAGAAGCACGTCCATGACGCGACCGAACTGCCGGAAGACGCCCCCGCCGACCATGCCCAGCGCGGTTCACCACTTTCGGAATAGGAAGAACACCAGTCGAATCGGAGGACACAACTCCATTCATCGACACGCAACGTTCTTCCCGGCATGAAGCATCGACGACAACAGGAGAAGACGAAGAAGAGGCAGCAGTACGGGGTATCCACTCCCTCCGACCGCCACGTGCATTGCCAGCGCCACCTCGACCGGGAAAGTGCGATCGTCTTCCGCCGCCTCCCCCCCTGGTTATCCTCTCACGACGAGGTTGGGAGCTCATGACATTCCCCTGCGGAGGTCGAAGTTCGACCTCTGGAATGCCAGAATTGTGGTTTTCCAGAACCCTAGAATTCGCCAGGCCTTCCTCCGTCGCCGTCTCTCCCATCCTCGTATACGACCGGCCTCCGTTGCGTTCGCGGTTGTCGCTGGACCGCAGCGGTGTCTTTTATATAGTGTCGATTTCTTGGGGAAAACGCAAGCAGAAACTATTATTTCCCCGTTTTTTAAAATAAAATAGTTTACGATTCATTCGTCGACATTACTACAGGTCTGAATTTTCAAAAGTACGAATTCTTTTTTTTAAAAAAATTTAATTTTAATTTTATATAATTTTTTATATATTATTATCATTAAAAAAAATTTATATATAAATTTTTATTTTATAATTTATTATATAACTTTAAATGATGACATCGTTTGCTTTTATTTACTTTTTATTTTTAAAAATATTTTTATTTTTACGTTAATTTTCTTTTATTTTTTTATTTTTTTTATTATCAAAATTACTTTTTTTTTCATCTCTTATCTCAAAATTATTTATGTAATAATTACTTTTTCTGGAAGTGAAATTGATTTATCAAATTATTTTCAATTTTAACCTTTTACGGTTATTAAAATTAAAATTTAAAAATAAATAAATAAACCTAAACAGTTAAAATTAAACTGAATAAAATAAATGAAATTAAATTTTACTATAAGTATAAGAGTTTGTATTTAAAATATGTATATAATGATAACGATACATATAAATTTTAAAAAAATTGGTAAATAAAGTATTTTCAAATGATACCTATAATTATTTGATTATATTAAGATGTACGTATAAAATAATATATTAAATTAATTGAAAAATTCAAACCGTCTTGCGTCTACCTTTGAATGCTTACACAATTTGATTTTATTAGTGATCGATCAGCATGACTTACAAAATCATGTTAGATCATTTACTTTATAGATAAAATCATGTTAGGTCAGTCAAAAATAATATGATTTAATTTAATTACATCCTTAAGATTTACAGAATTTATATTACGTAGAGTATATATTTTAATAAATGATATAATAAAAGTAAATTTATTTACTATAATTGTTAAAAGAAAAATAAATAAAAAAATTTGCCTCAAAAATTATATCAATCAATTTAAAAAAACATAAATTATTCATTCAACTAATACGTAAATTTTATCAGATAAAACTTTAGCAGTCGCGTAGAAGCAAATTGTCTGATAATCAAATTGGAAGAAGTTTGGGTAGACACGTCCAAACTTGTGCACTTTTGCCTGGTCCTTTCACCCTACGGCAGATGAGGGCGGGCTATCTACAGACAAGTAAAAATCCATCTATTTCGGGTGGGTTTGTCACTTGCCACCCAGACCAGAAGAGCTCCATTGGGAAGCAAGACAGCACAAGAGTGGGTGACCAAATCATCTAATTTTCACAATATTATATTACGTTATAAGTTAACTAACTATATAAAAAAAACTTAGTTTTAAAAATATCATTCAAAGAAATTCAGGTGTTTTGCTGGGAAAGAAGGACGGTGACCAACAGCTAATCATGCAATGCATGCACAATCACCCGAACGCACATCCGGCCGAGTAAGGGGTTAACCAGAATGTTTATTATCTAAGGTTCTGAAAAGTGGTGGTGCAGAGGATATGCATGCCTCCACCACGGTAAGTCCAGCATAAAATGAGCGAGAGAGAGGGAGAGATATAAACCCCACCGCAAGGAATCGTAACCAAGTAGCAATTCCTTCATTCTTGATTACCAATGGGTGGAGCAATAGACCAATCAGCAGCAGACGACACAGATGCAAGCCGGCGGCTGGTTAGCACGGTGCAAAAGCAAGGGCAGGATGATGTACCGTACCAACCTACCATCCGGTGCACATTTCTTCCCCTTGTCAAGATTACGAGGGGCAGACTTTCACGAAGACCGGCAGCCGCCCTCTGATTGTTGGAACGCTTTCTCTGTAAACTCGTTTCTTGCACTTCTTCTTCTCTTCCCGCTCCAACAGCACAAGCGGTTCTATCTCACTGGTAACCTCCTTTGGTTTTCTTCGACATGGAGATTTAGCGACTCCGGTCGCTCCATCACCACCTTTCTTCTCCCCGGTTGGCTTGGTTTTCTTTGCATCAGGTGCTGGATCGGTCATCCTTTTCACAGAAGGTGATGGCATTCCAGAAGATGGGGCCACACTGGGTATTGGTGGTTCTCCTAGCAACAGGAACGGCTGCTGCTGCTGTTGAACAAACAACTCACCGCTGGTTCAGAGCAAAAGGATCAGATATGATTTGTGTAAGTTGAAGCATACCTTCTTACGCGTGCGGCACGCATATGGATGCTTGTGAATCCCACCTCCGTAATGCTTTCCGCAGGTAGCGGAAGAAGAAGAATCCAACATGAATGACCTGTTGGATCTGCCGTCTCTAGACGACTCATTCAGCAGAATCCCATCCATCACCAGCACGTCTTCGTTGAACTCTATTTTCACTGCCGGACTACTGTTGTATGGGGACCTTGACCTTGACCTTGACCTTGACCTCGAGGTGGAGGACGAGCCGGAGGAAGATGATAGTGAATTGGGATCCCTTTGCAGCTGTCCCGTGTAGCGCAAAAGGGATGATATCTGATCCAACTCGAGGATCCGATCGTCTTCGGTCATGGTGGTGGCGCAGGCGTTGAAAGCCGGGCTGAGATCAGTGGTGTTGGGGATTAGATGGGCGAATCTGCGGCAGGGGTAAGGAGAAGGGTTCTGTCCGGTGTCGTCCACCATCCAGCTACAGCTATTATTGTCGCTGCAGTAGTAGCCGTGGTAGGCGTCCATGAATGAGATGCTATCAATCCTGAAGAGAGACATTACCTTACTAACAGAGAAATCCAAATGCAAAACAACATACAAGAGCAACGATTAGACACACAAAAGCAAAATGCACAATCACTTGCATTTCCTTCTTCACGGTTCTAGTGAAATTTTCCGCTATTCCAACGATCACCTTAAGCAAAACAACATAATTTATGCGAACTCGAAGTTTCTTCCCAGAAGGAACAAAAAAATACAAACCAAAACAGAGAAAACCACGACAATGAAGGTAGCAGAGAAATCCAAATTTACGGCAGCATCTTGAAGCAATCAATAGTCGGATTCGAAGGCAAGAGGTATTCAAGTCCCAAATTTAAAACCATTCCAGACTTGAAATCAAGATAAAACCAAATTCCACCCCCGTTCTGTTTCACCTACAAGGGCTAAGCCAAATCCTTGAAAATTCTGCCGAATAAACCAAAAAAAAGGAGAAAGAACGGAAAATTCAGATTCTTGCAACTAGTTGAAGCACACAGATCCATCCCGCAAACAATGAAAAAAGAAGAATAAAGCCTGAAATTGAGAACCCGCTGATTAGTTGAACTGAAACGGGAAAAACACGTCTTCTGAAGCAACAAAGTTCAACAACACTTCCCGATGAAATTCTCGCAGGAACGAAAGAGAAAATAACGCTTGCACAGACCAAGGATGAGGATCGAAACCCTAGGAAGTCGACGGGCAATGGCGATCAGCAGATTCAGCTCACCCGAGGAGGGGAGCGGACGTTTCGGCCGGGAGATGAGACCATCGATTCTTCCAGGGTTCCAAATTCCGATCGGAGATCGAGCGAAAGAACCAGATGGAACCAAGGATCAAAATTACGGCTTTACTGCTTCGTCCCGGACGATTTATTCCTCCTTGCGAAGGTTTCGAACTCTCCTTTTGGCGGGCAGGAACGCTGTGAATTGGGAGGCGTCGCTCTTCGTCATTTGTTGTTTATCCATCCAATGAATGGCCTTACACGGTGGTTCGGATCCTGTCCGGGTAGTCCGAATACGTTGTGGTCCGGGCGGGTCTCGGGTTAAACTCAAACCGTATACCCTTACCGTTTTGTCAACAGTATCCGGGTCGAAACCCGAACTTTTGAGTCCGCTCTAACTGCGTCACGACGTAAAAGACACGATTAGATTTTTCGATTGATTTTTTTAAGAAAATAATTTTCAGTATGGTTAAGTGAATTCTAAGTTACGCCACACCGAGATTATACATAAATCATGCTTGTATCATGGGATGGTCTGACGCCTCATTTTGGACTGATTCTAGTTAATTTATAAAATTATTTTTAAAATTATTATTATTATATAAATTTTTATTTTTTTAATTATTATATAATTTTAATTTTATTTATAAAATTAACTTCAACTTCAACTTTATTTAACTCTCAGAACACACTTATTATTTAGACCACCGATACATTTAGAAAGAATTCTACTTACTTTAACTTTAATTCCATATAAACTTTTATGTACGTATTATTATTATCATATAAATTTTAACGTATAAACTTTCATCGTAATATTTATTATATAATTTAACTTTATTTATTTCATTACTTTCAACTTTAATTTTGTCTAACTTTCAAAAATGGTTAAAAATAGAAACAAACTAAGCTTACATTGCCCAACGATATCCTTTAATCATATTGGATTATGCTTTTGGTATATCAAATCAAATAAATAATATGTTACTCGTATAAATGATACGTTGAAAATAGATTTTTTAGTATCGTTTTGTTGTATAATGATTTTAATATATCATTTAACGAGAGAAATATAAGTTGTTTATTACATATCCCCACTACCTCTAACAAACTTAATGTTTCGGAGTTTTTAAATTTGTAATTAAATGACGTGTATATTTTTACTTTTTCGTAATAATAATTATAAAGGACGTGGTAGAAGAAAAAGAAACAATGGCGAGGGAAATGGTAATGTTGTGGAAATTAAATTATAATCCTAATTAGGAATGGTGAAAATTGAAAAAAATAAGGCACTATCATGCATGCATATTTCCTACTGCCATATTTGTCAACGGACTTTATTTGTTTATAAGTTAATTATTATGTATCTTTATTTTTTATTGTACATAATGACGTTTTAGAATAATATTTATTAAATAATTTTAATATTTTATATTAAAAAAATCATGTCAAAATACTTATATCATAAAATATGTAATTTTTTTAAAAAAATATAAATATCAATCCACTTTAGCGAAAAATTATACTTCTGTAACTTCAGATTAAAATTGTTCAACTTCAATTTAGAAATAATTTCAATTTAAACTTATAAAAGTAACTCTTTTCTAAAACTGAAACTATTAAACTTAATTTCAAATGATACCATAGAATTATAACTGAAATGTGTCTTTATATGATGTTTAGAAGTTGCTTACCATAGAATTATTTGATTTTAAAGTTTTTATCAATTTAGAATTAAACAATTATGTAGATTTGTCACTCAAATGAAGAAAATTATACTTCTTCTGGAAATGAAAAGAAACTTTTTTTAAGAAAATGATTTTGAAATAAAAATACAGAAAAAAATAATTTTAACAATAAAATAAGTAAATTAAAAAAATATGAATGTCATTATAAAATTAAAAGTATTTTTTAAAATTAAAAATGAAAAAAAAAAAACGGAAAACAAATCGGCCTCTCCCATGACCATACTTCGGTAATTCCCGTAGATTTTATCATATTAACTTTAATTAATTAAAATAAAAAAATTTATAAGTAATACAAGAGTTTTAATTTTTATTTTATTTTTTATGTGAAACTAATTTTTTAACACTTACAACTCTCTTGTTAGAGTGTTCAATATAATATCTTACCTGTAGTATATATGAATTGACTTTAATATCGTAGAATTTTATTTTATTAAAATCAATTGACTAATGTAAAAAAACTTATAAGTAATATAAATATCTCAATTTTATTTATTATTTTTCATAATTTTCTATTGATACAAGTAAGATATAAATTTTAGTTAAAAGGAAATCATTTTCCTAGATTCATTACTTTTTGAAGTGTTCTATTTATCATTCTTTTCGTGAACAAAATTCTCAATTGATTAGTTTTGAAATCATAACATGGTAATATGTATTTATTTTAAAATATTTAAGTAGATAAGTATTACTTGGTTGATGTTGATTTTTTAAATTTACTAAAATTTATCTACTCATATTGAAGTGTTAGATATTACATGTTCAATTATGATGTTAGTCGACTCTCAATA
>JAMKPZ010006836.1:0-11356 GCA_024699675.1 Amphibolis antarctica
GGTACTGTTTTCGATGTGAGACTATTCGTCTCAACATGAATGTTGAGTGATTTCTAAAAAATGTTGTATTCATCCATTATGCTTGTTTGAGTACTATCAAGGAATATCCTTAAGCCCATATTTTATGCTACGATCAAATTTCAAAAATATTTTAAACTGCAATCTGAGTTTCGTGTCCCACTTTTCTCCAAAGGACAATGTCAATTGAATCCTATTTTCTGGTGCTGTGTTAGCTCTACTGAAGCAGCAAGGTGTTGATGTTAAGGGCGGAGCAAAGACTGCTGCAATAAATGATGAGATTCCTCCTCTACTTCAAGGAGATGGGAAGATTGAGGTATATCATGTTTTATTTGTAACTATTACAGCTTAAGAATGGTAATTTGCATCTCCAATTGCCTTAACTCCATTTAACTTGAGTTTAGAAACTTAGTGCAATGTCCAATAATCCTTCAGGTGTGGCGTATTAATGGCAGTGCTAAAACACCAGTTCCCAAGGAGGAGATTGGTAAATTTTATAGTGGTGACTGTTACATTGTTCTTTATACACATCATTCAGGTGATAAGAAAGATGAGTATTTCTTATGCTGTTGGATGGGCAAAGATAGCACTCAGGTTAGTTAAAGCACAGATTATCAATGAGTTATTGAAATCAAATGGGGAAGTGCTGAATGCTTTTCAAACATCACATTGTCATGTACTTGTTATCCTGTTGTATGGCAAATATATCATTCTGGTCAGATTTACTACAGATATCACATAAAAGCATTAAGAACCTAATTGCATTAAAGACAATACTAAGGTTTATGTTGACTAGTTGTCTGATGATTTCGTCCTTAATCTGGAATTCGAAACTGATTTATAGAAAGTAGAAATTAGACTATAAAATGGGTGATAATTTCTGCTACAGGATGATAGAGCAATGGCCTCTCGGTTGGCTAATACAATGTGCAACTCCTTGAAAGGGAGACCAGTCCAGGTATCATATCAATCTGTCTTTTGCATAAATTTAGTTGTGTTTTCAGTTTGAATATTAATTCAATGCAATTTTAACTTAAGGGTCGGATAATGCAAGGAAAAGAGCCACCACAATTTATTTCAATTTTCCAGCCAATGGTGCTACTGAAGGTATGATCATGTAATATCATAAGCATATATTTCATTTCTTTTATTGTAGTTCTAAATTCCTACCGTGGAATCAGGGAGGAATGAGCTCAGGTTACAAAAAGCTTTTGGCAGACAAAAATTTGAACGACCAAACTTACAGTCCTGAGAACATTGCACTTCTACAAGTTTCTAATACATCCAGGCATAATAATAAAGTACTTCAAGTTGATGCGGTATGTTCTTGGTTCTTTCATGACTGTTTGATTTAATTTTCTGTCAACTTTTATTTTATGTAGTTAATAATTTTTTGAAAGATAGTAGCCTGGTCATGGCTAAAAAAGGATTATAGCCCATTCAAGTCCTTGTTTCATGCCAATGTCAAAAGTGTGTGTTGGAAATCATAATTCAGTTATTCGTTTTGTCATTCCTCTCTCTCTCTCACATCAGTTAATTCATTCTAGTGATATTGTAGTTCAGTTGGTTGTTAATATCAGTTACAATCATACTAGTGGGATCTGTGTGGTGATTCTTCGTATGGCATTTCAATTTAACAGAATGGATAATTATTTCACTTAGAACATATTATTGTTTTATATATCATGGTTGCACATTTTCAACAACTGAAATGTCATATTCCCATCGTCTGAGGACCCACAATATAAATCATTTCTTTTATTATCCATTAAAATTAAAAAATACATTATTCACATTACAAAAAATAAAAACATATCAAAGTACAAGCCTGGTTCATGGATCAGGATGGATGATACCTGGTTCTGCTCCCTGCATGATTGCCAGAAAAAGATTGACTTCTCCATATTGGTATCTGTTACATCCAGGTAGCAACATCTCTAAGCTCCAGTGACTGCTTTTTACTGCAATCTGGGTCAACATTTTTCACCTGGCATGGGAATTCCAGCACATTTGAACAGCAAGAGTGGGCTGCAAAGGTCGCTGAGTTTCTTAAGGTTTGTGTCTGCTTATTGCTTGTTGGCTGGTGTTCTTTATCAGAGATTGGCTATCTCTTTGTTTTCTGGGTAATTGTTCATATTGTTTTGTTGAGCTGCAATTCCATGACAGTTTATTCATTTGAGAAAGCTTCTTGGCTCTTTGCAAATTCCACTTCACAAGGATGCATTATTGCCATTCATCTTGAATAAACAAAATTTTATCAACATTATCTAGGCATCTTTACATATTGAGACAATTCATGAAATCTGTGATGTGTTGAGCTGGATGTATGGCCTGGAGGGGGATGAACGGTAGAAGGATCTTTTTTTCCTCATGGTGTGAAGCCCCCATATCTTTTCTGAGGAAGATGTTTATCAGGGGCTGAAAAAGGGTAAAATGAGGGGGGATCTGATGGTAGATGGAGAGATGTGAGACATCTGAGGTTGACATAACTGGTGGCAAATAGTCATACAGCGGAGAAGGTGTGGCAGTGACAAGGAAGTCAGACAGTGAAATGGATGTACCATGCTGGCACCAAAGGCAACGTTTCGGTGAGAGTCAAGGCATCAATAACTCATTAGAAATTATGATCTGTGGAGCTAACTTCTTTGTAATTTTAAATTTTATATTCAGGCTAAAATTATTGTGGATATTGAGTCATCTCCGATAATAATAATTTTGACAGAAACCAAATTATGAATAATAATATACAATCATAGCTAGCATGCTAGGCCACATTTATTTCTTGCTTTTGTAAAAATTCACTGATGTTATTCAACAATATATGATAACTACATAACAATTTTCAGTACCTAAACGAATGTTCAAAAATTTACTTCCATGTAACTTTGTTGTGAAATGCAATGCAGTACGACACATATTTTCTAAATCCTGAAGAAAGTGTAACAATGTGTGATTTATGTGCACTAATTTTTTTATGAACTCGATTCTAAATTCCTTTTCTGTAGCCTGGAGTTGCTTCAAAACTTGCAAAGGAGGGTACTGAGACTTCTGCCTTTTGGTTTGCCCTTGGTGGGAAGCAAAACTACACCAGCAAAAAGGTGACACAGGAGATAGTTAGAGAACCTCATTTGTATACCTTTTCATTGAACAAAGGTGAGGGTGAGGGTGATGTAACATTATCATGCATGGTATTTGTTTTGTCTTTTGATACTTTTTGTGTTCTATATAATCTTTGCTGACATGTAACAAGTTCTCTTTGTCTGGATGTGCTTCCTGCTTGTTCACCAGGAAAACTGGAGGTATTCCTAATCAAGATAATTAACTTTTTTAACATTTTGCTTTTAGAATTTGGATTTTCTAGAGTCCTATTCTACAGGTTTCAGAGGTTTTCAACTTTTCTCAAGATGATCTACTGCCAGAAGATATATTGATACTTGATACACATGCCGAGGTCTTCCTGTGGGTTGGCCAATCAGTGGACCACAAGGAAAAGCAGAATGTTTTTGATATCGGTCAGGTAGCAACATTAGTCTCTCTCTCTCTCTCTCTCTCTCACATACACACTTCCTATTGCATCTATAACATGAAGAAGACATTCTACAGAAATACATAGAACTTGCAATGGCTTCTGAAGGTTTATCTCCAAGCGTTCCACTTTTCAAGATAACTGAAGGGAATGAACCATGCTTTTTCACTACTTATTTTTCATGGGATAGTGCAAAGGCAGTTGTAAGTTTGTGTTTTTAATTTTTTCTGTTGTTAAAAATTTTAAGTTCACTAGGCAACTTCCATGTTGGCACATGCTAAGGGTTTATTGATACCAAAAAACAACAACAATAAGAAAGTGGATAATGTTGGGTTTAATTCACATGAAGTGTCAGATCTTAATTCACATTCAGTCCAAATATTCCTATATGTAAAATTTCAAATCCATCAGAACTTGAATCTACCAAAAAGTCATGGATATTACACTCTTGTGTGCTGATCCAAGTTGACATTCTTGTGTCTCGTTTCTTTCTGCCTTGTTTTCTTTTTTCCATTTGTTTTCTTATTTGGGAATCTTTTGTCTGATAGGTACTTGGAAATTCATTTACGAAGAAATTCTCTTTGCTATTTGGAACAGCTGCACATGGTTCAGATGTAATTCAACTTCACTCTCCTTTTATTCCTGATACCTATCACATTGTGAGATTAAAGCTTGAATGCTAGTAATGTTATATATTGAAAGATTCAAAGTTATTTGGTGGGAAATTTGGCTACGGTATTTATGTTAAATGATACCTTACGTCATATTGTTAGTCATTAGGAAAATAGGTGCTGGTTGTTGGCTCTACATCTTGTTTATTATGATTGCTGTTCTAGATTTACCAACTCTTTGTTATCATGATTCTCAATTTTTTACTATCATTGTTGAGCTTCTCTGGTTAAATTTTTTGCAAAATTAGGTGGAATCATCAATTCAAATGGAACTTGGGTATATATCAATTATAGAATCAATACACAATCTCCTTGAGTTTTTGTCATTGATAGTTTTGGTTACATCCAAAGGAAAAAGAGAAGTAAATGTAAATGATAGAAATGCCAATTTGCACTTAGAAAGTAAGGGACAATAAAATTAGAAATAAAAAAGAATTCATAAGAAATGGAAAACAAGTATTTTCCTTTCCCAAGTGTACAATCACTAGGAAAGTTGGAATTTACTTTCATTTACTTTATTTTCCTTTACTTATTGCACAAAATCCCCCATATAATACAATATCCTTAAGAGATTCAATAGAAAAAAACCACTATAATGTTAGGAACTCTCATTCAATGTAGATTGGGTAGATGTTTGAGAAGTCATCTTAGAAGGTTGGACTTTGCTTTATAGGCATACTTTGAAATTTATAACCTAAAACTTCTATCTTTTGTTCTAGATCAAGAGCATATTTCTTTTGAGATAGTGTTAGACACCTATCAGAATAGGCAAACTTAATGTGTAAGTAGCATAGCTTGCCTATGTCTTTTGTAATAAAGTGTGTCCTAAGATGGTTCTTTATTGTTTGTGTTGGGATGGATAGGCCCTCATTGGAACCACTATCGGTGTTGGTTTAACCTATAACATAGTAAGAAACCTTCAACTACTTAGTTGAGTTTTGTTAAATATAGAGACTTCAATTTGATATCAAAGCAAGGTTATGCACTTTATCCATTAGCCATACATAGGTTTGGGCCCCATTCAGAACTACTATCGGGGTCAGTGAAAGGTTTAGAGCCACACGTACAAAGGAATATTGAGACAAATAGTCCCACATCGGAACCACTACCGGTGTCGATCTAACCTATAATATAGTAGGAAACCTTTCAACTACTTAGCTGAGTTTTGTTGAATATGAGGACCTTTCAATTGTTTGAATACCTGTTGAGTTGTTACTTGTAATAAGGACATCATCAATGTAAACTATGATGATTACTTTACTAGCTGGTAGATTGTTAGTGGAAGTTAAAATGGCTAACTACACACTGTTGAAAACCCCCTTATTCAACAACTTTGTTGAATTTCTCAAGCTCAAGGGCTTTGCATCAAGTCCATAAATGGTTTTCTTTGGATGACATACTTTGTCCTCTCCTTGAGTAATATACTTAGGAGGTTTCTCCATCAACACTTTTTTAGTCAAGTTATTATAGAGAAAGACATTTGACATCCAACTAGTAGACTTCCCAGGCTTCATTGATTGCTATCAAGAAAAGAATCTTAATGGAGTTCAGGCAAGTGACTAGAGAGAAGGTGTATATTATCCAATCATAGGTCTAGCCGAAACCTTGATGAACTAATTGAGCTTTGTCTCTATCCATTGAGCCATCAAGTTTACGTTTAACAGTGTATATCCATTTGTAGGTTACTATCCTAGCATCTATAGGTTTATGCACTAGTTTCCATGTGCCACAATACATAAGGGCAGACATCTCATCCATTGCTGCCTTTCACCGAACTAATAGGACTTTGTGGTTGTTCTTGGGAATAAACTTAGATAAAAGAGATAGGAAAAACCACAGAAAGAGGGAGTCAAATGATCAATATGATACAAAATTAGAAATGGGATGTAGATCCTTTTACGTTTTCTAAGAGTAATGGGTAGCTCAAAGGGCTTTGGTGATTTTAGTGTATGATCTACGGTTGAAGTGGAGGGTTGGTTGGTCACAGATGGTGGTTGCACCCCTTAGCGTTGACATTACATCTGTAGAGGACATTGAGTCTCTGGTCACTAAATTATCACGCCACTCAAGTAGTTAAAATAAGTTGTTCTTTGCCTTTTGGAATTTTTGGAATTTCAATAGTACTGTTACAATATTGTTAAAATTACTATCATATTCTTAATATTTTTAGAATGATTAAATGATTTTGCTTGATTCTAAATAAATAAATACAGTAAAAGCAGAAATGTTTGCTGCTCTAAATTAAAGAGGAAATGCCACATGGATTAAATGATTTAAGAAAGAGTCAAAATAAATGTGCACATGCATTAACGGTAAGCTAGTTAACATAAATGTTTATTGAAAGGCAGGCCTTTTACCTCCTTTCGAAATTTGAGTATTCTGAAAATATTTAATCTTGAATTCCAAAGAAGTAAATTAAAAACCTGGATTATATGAAAACCTGAAATTTAATTTCTTCTTCAAATTGCCACTAGTGGTTTGCATGAGTTGTCTTTCCTTGCTGCATAAATATTTAAAGAGGAAATTGACATGGGGTCAAAATCTAGTGATATCAACCAATTTCAAAAAATTTGTTTTTAAAAGCCTTTAAATTTTAAATTTGGATCTTAATTTTGAATTTCTTTGGGAAAATATTGTTTTTGTTTGGAATTTGTTATTTACTTGTTTTTGAATTTCTTTCAAATATTGTTTTTGATCTTAATTCTGATTGTTAGTAAAAAAATTTGACAACAAAATGTAAATCAGCTTGGTCATAATTTATTCATATTGATCCAAGTAATCATCAAATAAATCTGAATAGCTTACAATCTTGAAAGAAAAAACCAATCCAATCTGGTGATGGTGGCTACTGCTGTAGCCACCATAGAATATGGATATGACAGCAACTACAAATGTTATGAAATTTGCATATGATGATGGTAGAAAAAAATGTTCATGCAGTGGCAGCAGCAATGGATACAACTAGTGGGCTATGATATTGATGCCCTTGGAGGAGGTCCAATTATTGTTGTGGCCTGGCCACCTTTTTTTTTTTTTTGAAAAAACCCCATATCTATTTATGAGGTGGGGACTCCAAAAATCTGAGACAAGTACAAGTGAGGGGAACAAGGCAAAACCTTACAGAGAAAGTACAATAATGAGCACCCTAAAAACAGAAAAAAATCAAGGCAGATCACTGCCCTCTAAAACTTCTCGTTTGGTGCAGCATCCCACTTGCACATCAGGTGCACCTGGATGATTGACACTTGATCGTTGGATCACCAAGCCTGAGCTAGACCTCCAAAATCTGATCATCAGGTCTTCAAACCAAATTGTTGGAACATTCAAATATGCTCTTGGATCATCGAACATGAATGTCAGATTGCCAAAACCTGCCCTTGGCTGGTTGAACCTGAGCCAAATCTTGGAAAAGAGATTGGTGGTGGGTCAACATGCTTGCCAGTTCTCTTCTTGCTGTCCATGCAATGATGTAGATGGTTGTGAAGGGGAGGTGGCATGGGCCATACAGCTTTGTAAGGAGAAAGTGGAGATGGTTGCCAACTAAGGGTCTGTTTGTGTACATAAAAAATTTAAGAAACAAAAATTTAGGAAAAAGAAAAGGAAAATTAGGAAATAGAAATTTTTTAGGGTTGTCTATGCACGTTATAGAAATTTCAGAAAATTAATTTAAATAAATTTTTTAAATATTTTATATTTTAACATTTTAAACATAATTGTACATTTTCCATGTAGTCGCGAGTTCAACAATGGTTGAAGGAGGTTAGGCAAAATGTACGAGATTAGGAGAGTGTATCGTAATGAATTTTCTTGACTTAATAGGTAGAAAATGGTGGAAAAAATTTATAGTGATGGAAAATTTTAATTTTTTTTAATATTTTTTGGGATGCACAAATGACTAAAAATCCAAAAAAAATTTCCAAGATTTCCGGAGGGCACAAACACCCCCCCCCCCCCAACTCTTCATCATTTTTGTTAAATGGCAGTTTTCAAGGGGGGGTGGTTATGTGATGGGGTGGGAGCAAGATACTTATAAGAATTTGTTTAATTGACAGTGCACAATGTTGGTGAAATTGGGACTACATTTTAGTCAACATAACTTCCTAATATGTTGAATTATCTAACATGACTATTACTTGACATGAATTTGACATTAACATCTTAATATTGTTATGTGTTTCAAAACATGGTCAGCATTTTCTTAACATAGATTTAAATTTTACCTATGATAATACTAGAAAAAGTCAACATTGATTTTCTGTATAACTAATTTTCATATGCCATTCCTAAATAGTAGCTTTGCTTTGCTGTAGTCATCTGATAAATCTAATGAGTCAAATCGTAGTGGTCCAACACAAAGAGCTTCTGCTTGGGCAGCATTGTCTTCTGCATTTAGGTCTTCATTACAACCTGAGGTATGAACAAAGAAAGCTGAATTTCATGACCCTGTAGAGCATGGATTTTCATTTTCTGCCTTAATGTGGTTTCTCCTGGGATTTATTGCGTATTAAAAACATCATAGAGCTGTTCTAAAAAAAAATCCGGTCTGCTGCAGCCAACTGAAAGATCTACTGAAGCACAGCATAGTGGACCAACTCAAAGAGCCTCAGCATTGGCAGCACTAACCTCTGCCTTTAATCCCACTTCAGCACAAGCTAGGGTATTGACTTTTTATGCTGAAAAATTATCAATTGTTGAGGACATTTACTTGAAGCTCCCTCAATATACTTCTTATGGTAATATATATTCTTCAAGTAAATTCTATTGTTTGCTGCAGTCATCTGAAAGATCTAATCCGCCAAATCTTAGTGGACCTACCCAAAGGGCCTCAGCAATGGCAGCATTAACCTCTGCTTTTAATCCCACTTCAATGCAAACTTCCGTGCCAAAGACAGTTCATTCAGTTGAGGGTTCACAGAGGGCTGCAGCTGTTGCTGCTTTGTCCAATGTTTTAGCTGCTGAATCTCCTTCCCCTGTTTCCGGTACATACTTTTTTTTCTTTTGCCCGAACAATTTTGTCAATAAATCTTATTTCTATCATAGTTTCCCTCTGCATGGAATTTTTTTCATCATTTTCAGATATCCACATTCGTATGTACATAGCAGTTATTGATTTCTTTCAAAAAGTTCTTGATGAAATTTAGAATTTTTGGAGGTGTCATTTGTGTGTCGGGAAAAACAATTTTATCTAAAGTCAATTGGCCAGTACAATTTGTGCTTATTGTATTTCAGTTTATTGTGATAAGTTAGCTTTTTATCCATAAACTATGCTGTTCGGTGCTTATTGTTTATAATGAAATAAGCTTGTTTGGAAGCAAATGACGACATTAACTTATTTCATTCAACTTAACAACTATGCAATCTAAACTAAATGACGAACAATGTGCATTAATTATATTGATATCAATATTCTGCAGTAATTGTTTTATGTTTATTGTTGCTTGCATTCACTTATTAGTTATTTATAAAAATTCTCATAATTTATACACATTAAAAAATTAGTCCCATATCCGTTTTAAAAGCAAAAAATATCACTTCTATATCTATGTTCTTTATTTGAGACGAGGAGGTGCCTGCCTCTGTCTAAAACTAATACCCATATTCATAGCAGGGCATCATAACTTAATGTCTATATGAAACTAGAGTACTGTCTTGTTTTTAAATTTTTTTTTTGAGTAAGTCCTAACTGCATGAAAAGGAAAAACCATGATCCATCATCCATCCATGTAAAAGCTTAAATCTGAGGAGGCGCTTGTTACAGGAAGGATGCAAGATGAAGAACAAAGTTCTGAGATTGGACACGAGGACGCTGTGTTGGAGAAAGCAGAGCATGTAGAGAAAACTGAATCAGTAACAGAAAGCAATGATGCTGCTCCTGAAGCTGGTAATCCTGAAGAACCTGAGATGGATGATAAGGGAGGTGCATGCACATTCAGTTACGAGCGTTTGAAAGCCAATTCCTCCAATCCGGTAAAGGGAATTGATGACAAAAGACGAGAGGTATCATCTGGACATTCATCTTCTTAGAAATCTCTTCCTCAATCTGAAATGTTTACATTCTGACACGCTTCAAAATTGCACACGAGCGTGCAGGCTTATCTGTCTGATGCTGAGTTCCTGTGCGTGTTTGGAATTCCGAAGGACAAATTCTACACGCAACCGAAGTGGAAGCGGGATATGCAGAAAAAGAAGCTAGATTTATTTTAAGGGAAACGGGTGGTGGGGTCATTGCCTTGTGCGTTCATGGTGGAGTATGGTTAGTTTGATTTTTCTCAGCGATGGCAGGACTTTGTGGTTCTTTAGTTGTGGTTTGTTTGATGGAGAGGTGTTACGTATTTCCCCTGCGCGCCCATGGAGGTGCAATTCTTTTATTCATAGTCGCCCGCCCGCTTTTGCTTAAATGCTCAGTGCCCGTGTTCATGGTTTGCTGAGTGTGATGAGCAGGGCTGACTTGTATTTATGTATGCCCCAGTTTCCCTCTTCCACTCCTCTGTAATGTGAAATCCCTTTTCTTTTTTTCTACGAGATGGGGATTGGTGTAGCCGGTTGGTTTGCCATAGAATAAAATTTCATGGTAATCGATTTGTAAACTACATTGTGATTGTTAATCTATCTGCATAAAAGCTTGCAGGGAGTTTGCAGCATTGATAATAATATTTTGCAAGTTGACTTGTTTGCAGCATTGATAATTTTACTTTACTTTAAAAGAGTGGGTAGGTTATTGAAGTGATAGTTTGATGATTGTAATATTTTTTTAATTCTGCGTGTTCATACAAGATGGGCATACCCCCCTTCTTGTTGGTCCCTTGGCTGGGTTCTGGCGATTACGGCTGTGTTCAAATGCAATAGCATTAAAGCTAGGTGGCTGGTATGCCTCGGTTAGAGCTGACTCGAATATATATGATCGATGGTTAACACTAGCGATCAGATGTATTCATTACACGACGTTCGTAATGGGGTACGGTGTATTTTATTTTATTAAAATAAGTCTACCGTATTAGTGAAATTTTAAATTTTAAATTCTAAATTTTAATAATTTTTTTTGAAAACATTAAGATATCACTTTAACGATTAATAAAATAGGATGTATTAATGGAAGATCGTAAAATTAATTCAGAGGAACAACATCAGATGATGATGGGCA